>JASEVX010000007.1:13748078-13850987 GCA_031761405.1 Serripes groenlandicus
TTGTTATTTAAGTGTTATATAGAATAATAGGATTATAAATGACTACGTTTGGTCCCATCCAGTAAGCTATTAATTATGTAAATTACACTTTTAAGAATACTTAAGTTAACATGAAATTTAAAGACATGTTTCCCCCAAATTCGAGAGCGGGATATCCGGGTTCGATATCCAGTCAGGTCATGCCAAATGGTCTTATTGGCTTCCCTCTGTTGCGCTTGTATACATAGATATAAGGAATTCCTCCGCGCAGTCTGGTCATGATCTTACATATTCGTCATTTTGTAGAAGAAACACCAGGATAACTTCTACAAATCGGTGATGACCAAAATGCTTACTATGCAAGTAGAGTACAATGATTATAATTGCAATGAAACTCAAAACTTCTGACAGTCGGTTTTCGTGTGGCGTACTTTAAAACACCATTCAAACAGAAACGATACAATTGTTCAACTAAAACTAATATATATTAACGTAAGTTACCACAGCATTCTGCGCTTTCTTCGGGTGCACGTGGTTTCAGTTTACTGTTGCAGCATATACTCTCTGACGGATCGAATGCTTTCTTACCACAACAGCACGTCTGATCGCTGGTAATATTTTGTATCTTGCCGTCACAGCATCTCTGTGTTGATGCACAAAACCCATTGTAATTAGGATTCAACGAATATTTTGAGTCGTCTGCTTTGAAATGTTTTTAACGGCTGGGCAGTTGCAATTTAAGATGTTTATACAGTGTTGTTAACATATGTGGAAACAGAAAAAGCTACATTTTAACGCACATACAACAAATCTGCAGCAGACGACTTTGAAAACATGGTGACTAAAACCTGAACATTCTCAGTAAAAGATAGTTAACTTATTAAATAAAGTTGAAAACATAGACTCTTCCAAATTAAAAATTGTCAAAAGAAATTTCGGCCCATGCCTTAAATGTTTTCAAATTACATTTGGTGCTGTTATCTCACAAAATCGAACGTTCTCTTTGGAAGTAATAGACGTGGCAAACTCCCTTTGGTATATATGATAAAATAACCCTAGTAATATAATCCTACCAGTATAACGCCAAATTAACTTGATCCGTTATAAAAGCGTAGAGTCAATAAGAAACATTGTATTTATTCTCTAGACCTACCAGATAATAGCCGTTCCTAGAGAAAACCAATATAGTGGACTTTGCGTAATACATCGACCCGGATCAGCCTAAGCATACCGCACAGGCTAACCCTAGACACCTTTCGCCTCCAGACGACTTTCTGTGTCAGGAATCATTACTGTATACCTCTATCTCCATGAGACTGAATGTGTCGGCCCAGATTAGACAGCGCGGACTGCGCAGGCAGATCTGGATCGATACATAACGCAGAGTCAATACTGTTGGTTTTTTCGTGGAACGGCTCAATAGTATTGTATGTGAACCGTACGACTAGCTCGTGTCGGTACTATTTAACGGTCCATGGACTTCAGACTATTTGGGCTACACGTCGAAAGATATATGCACAAGTTCACCTAAGTCTGCACTGTACGCAGCGACAAGAAGGTCCAAAATCGACCTGGCTGGATTGACCTGATAAGCAATGCTGTAGATTTACAAAGCTCGCCTTTCTTACACTCTTAACAACGTGTGTCTTAACGACCAATTATACGTCTTGAAGTTTTTCAACATCGATCTGTTTACAGTAGACTCTTCCATGTTCGAAATGGTGAGACAGCTCGTTAGGAGCTGACTCACCTGAATCTGTATTGTTTGCAAAAAATCTCAATGTTTCCATTGGCGCTGAAAGAGTTAAGAAGACATCATACACCATAGAAAAGTTTATGTTCGTCGCAGCATATCTACATAGACACATGGACGAACCTGTGCACGGATGAATACATACAGACGCAACTATCATTGTAATGATTATGTTTCTCTTATTGCAAGAGGGCTCGACAAGTATCAAATTGTACTACGCAGTTAGAAATAAACACATTTATAATCGCTACCTACCTCATAAGCACAATTGTACCTTGGGACTAGTTCACCGTCGTCACAATCGTAGCAGCGTGTGTCGTAGCTGACTAATATTCCGCCTTTGAGAAGACAACATGCGCCACAACATCCTTTAGGACCGTAATTGTCAAACACCATGTCTTCGCAGCATAATTCCTATTTATATATATACATGTATATAAATATATGATCATTTAAACATATTAAAGTAGAACAAAAAACATCGCTGTTCGTATATTAGATCTGACGTCACCGCGTAAAAGATCGCATCGAAATGACTCTATACAGTTAGATTTGTAGGAGCAGGTGCCTATTGTTCATTTGTCCAATGAAATTGCATGGTACAAACGACGCTCGGTTCTGATATCAAAATGGTTACACTACGATCGGAACACTCGGTCCCCACAGCTTCTTCATCTTGTTTATAAACATTGGTAATATCCCCTGTTGATATGTAACGATCATGTAGGCGACAATTTGATTGGATGACGCAACTGTCTATCTTAGACGGCCACCAGATCTATACGAGCGTATATGGTTTTAATGAGATTTTTGGATTCAAATACAAAAGTTAACACATTGATCTCACTATAGATTTAAGTCGAAAGGAACATAAAAAATGATTGAGTTTTATGGTTCTGCCGGTCGTTAGTCTTATACTCAGTTATATATCAGTTGTAATTATTTATAAATGTTTTATCAGAAGTAAATCAGTGATACAGTAATATCAAGAAAGCATTGCAGCGGTAGATTTTAGTTCCTGTATCATAAATGCTGAATACTAAATCCGGAAAAGGTTTTCAGATAGCGAAAGCACGAATTATTCCGGATACATCATGGTCAATTTAGTTTACAATCTTTGGAGAAAAAAAAGCGTTAATCCTTTCAAACATAATATTTATCTGCAGAAGACTATTTCACATAATGGGAAATTTATTTTTTGTCACAATGTGTTTAAATGCAATCTGTATCACAAAATTGATCTTCTTGCTGGCCATGATAATAAAACAACTCCTTACCTCTTTTGGGTCGTAAGTTTCCAACCCACAACACTCGACTGACTTTTTCCCTCGTTTCGGAACAACAGTTGTATTGTAACAACACATAGAATCTTTTGGATCGTACCCTTCATCCTCACAACATAGAGATTTCCTTTTATTGGGTCTTCTACCTACCTACCAACAAGAACAAAAACAAACCCACATCGAGTATGAATACCAACTAATATATGATTATTCGTCATCCTCAAAACACATAGCCTCTTTAGGTTGAGACTTTTACCGCCTACGAACACATAATATGAGCAACAACTAAAAACCACAGGCGTCCAAGTTTTCATTTGAGAAAAAATGGTTTAAAACACACGATACCTTGTTATGATACTACAAATAGTCTAGAGCTCTATATGGTCTTTATGCTGTACAAATAATGACTGGAATGTTATCGTATGAGAAAATTCGAGGAATCCCACACAGGACCGTGTTACTATACATAGCCTCTCTATATGGTATCATATAAATTATTATACTATATGAACCAATATAGGCTATTTATAGTAACAATGTCCTGGGTGGGATTCCCTCAAATCAGTACGATCATTATTATTATAGCATATGAACAATATAGAGAGAATATGTGTAGTATCTTAACGAGGTACTGTGTGCTTTTCCCATTTGTTCTCAAATGAAAATTCGGACGCCTGTGTAAAACACACACAACACATATACCACACTTTGACGAGGTCTCCCACCTACCTACCATTAAACCACAACTCATATGTAAGTTCCATCACAAAAAGCAATATATTAGTACCCTCCATCCTTACAACAACGAGATTATTTACGACAAGGCCTTCTCATTACATACCAAAACAAGAGGACCATGAGTTCTGCATTGCTCCTCTGATTTAATATAACCTCAAAATGGGAATTATTTTTACAAAATGTGTCTCGTGATTTTGACATAAGAGATATGGGTGTAACATGATAAACCAGTTCCCCCTTGTCTTAACTGATACTGATCTGATAATTTTAACATGCCACACCAGCACATGTATATTGAGAAAACGCCACCAGAAAATCGACCATTTCATTGTTTGCTTTTATCAATTGTTATTCGTATCAGATTCCGTTCTGTCAAAGTCTTATTGTAGTTTAATCTTAGCCTTCTGACTTCATAAAACTAATAACAAGATCTTTGATTTTTATCTTGCATATTCGTAGAGTAGATTTTGATGAAAAATATATAAAGAATATCAAACCATATAGCCATGGAGTGACAGCCCGCGTCGATACCGACTGAGCTACCGGTGCTCGTCCTCTTTTATGAAATAGTCAGAATAAGAGAATAGTCAGTCATGTAATTAGTACAGGTATATAGTCAGTCATATCATTATTACAGGTGTATAGTCAGCTATATAGTCGGAACCAGTGTATAGCCGGTATATTAATGTAAATTAAGTTTGTAAAAGCAACATACCTTTCCTTTACAACACATCTCCTCTTTTAATTTGTAACTCTTTCGTCCACAACATTCTGTTAGTTTCTCGGATTCATACAAAGGTTGCGGATTGTCCTCGCAACACACTTCTGTTCGAGGATCGTACATTTTGGTCCCACAGGGTTCTGCAATAACAAACAAAAGTCATTATATACGCCTGTCAAGGAGCCATAAGTATAAGGGGCTTAAGTCGAACTAGTGGGAAATCAAAATAGGTTAAAGTATTTAAGGCAAAAAAATGTTTAGCTAAGTTTGGTAACAAATAATTGCCCGATTAAGAGAGTTAAACAATCTAATTTACCCACAGTTTAAAAGGGATCATACATAATTGTGTATGGAACAATGTGGCTTGAAATCATACTTAGCCGTGACATTGTTCTCATAAACATTGTGACTAATTGGAATAAGCATTGTAACAGCTAGAGATTGAACAAAGCTTGTTTAGCAAGGCGGATCTGACTGGAAATCATACTTGGTAGAGTCATTCTGTCCATAAATATTGCCATCGAGGTTTGTGAAAATGGTATTGAGGATTGCAAAAACTATAATAAGTGGTCACGGCTTATTCAGTAAAATGTTCATTTTCCGACCTAATTGATGTAGATGCATAGACTTATCTGGATAAACACTGGTGGAATTATAAGAATTAGTGTTTAACACAACTACACACACTTTTGACATACTGATTAAGTTGACATAACACTCGTGATTAGCCTTCCGCCGGTTATTCCGATGCTTTATGAATGCAAGCCAAAGCCAATTAGTTATATATGAGCCGTTCCAAGAGTAAACCAACATTGTGGACTCTGCATAACGTATCGACCCTAATCAGCCTAAGCAGGCTAACCCGGACAGTCACTTTTTGCCTCCAGTGGATTTTTTGTTTCAGGAATAATTACTCTATACCTCTATTCCTCTGAGACGGAATGTGTCGGCCCGGATAAGCCTAGGGTGATCTGGGTCGATACATACTGCAGAGCTGACAATATTGGTTTTTCTCGTGGAACGGCTCTTATTTGTTGTTCAGTATTCATATAATTGGGACGCGTTCGACGTTTTCTTGTCTTGCCTTAACCCTTTCCCTTACACGACAATTCTACAAGACGCGTCGCATAGTTAAACATATTTCATAATAGCCAGATTTTAGATATTTACATATATTTCATAATAGCCAGATTTTAGATACGTATTTACATATAATTCATAATAGCCAGATTTTAGATACGTATTTACATATATTTCATAATAGCTAGACAGACACGTATTTATATATATTTTATAATAGCCATAATTCAGAAACGTATTAATATTTATCACATGGCAATGCTTGTATCCGATCTAATATACCCATAACGCATTTCTTTATATGTAGCATGTGTAATATAACATGACCGAATCACTATTTTTGTATTCATCCGCGAATGTTTACAAAATGACTGAGAACGTGTATCCGGTAAATACAAACGTCACGCTAGATGGACGAGGTAAAAGGACCATTATCGGTCATAAATATATTTTTGTGTGTGATTAGTTTATTAAGTAATACATGTTGGGACTATTTTCTGACAGCGAAAAACCGATTTTCTTTTTGTGTATTTTTCCTATATATATTTCATAATAGCCTGATTTCAGATACATATTTACATACATTTCATAATAACTAGATTTCAGATACATGTTAACATAAATGTCGTAATATCCAGATTCCAGCCTACGTAGTTTCATAATGGCCAGAAAACAGACCCATCTTTATACATATTTCATAATGGCCAGAATACAGACCCATCTTTATACATATTTCATAATGGCCAGAATACAGATCCATCTTTATACATATTTCATAATGGCCAGAATACAGATACATATTAAACGTGTTTCATGTTAGCTAGAATACATATACATATTAATGCATATTTCATAATAGCTAGAATACAGATACATATTTATACAAAATTTATAGCTAGAATTCAAATAAGTATTGACAATACTCACTCTTCAGTTTCTTCTTAGGTTCCTCTGAAAAATAAAAATAAATCAAGTGATAAATACTGATGGGACAAATAATCTCTAACGTCCTTATTGGTGTCTTCGGACATCAAGGGTTTCTTTAAGGCTATCTTTAATAGATCAACGATAAACTTACCACTTCTGAGGGGGAATTACCAAATTATTTGCATATATCTTTTTTTCTATTTGTTGATATTAGTAACTAAAGGCTTGATCTTCATAACACCAGGAAAGACTTCAACGAATAAATATAAGAAACAATAAAACTAGTATTCTACCCGATATTTGTGAGACATTCCCGCAAAGGTTAGGTTTCCCTTAACCCTTTCCCACCTGCAGATTCATTTTGACGCAAAAGCAGCAGACAACTTTTGAAAACATTGTGGATAAAGGTGAAATTGCTCATGATGACCAATTTCTCATTTGGCCACAATGTTTTCAACATTATTTAAAAATTGAACTTTGTAATAGAAACTTTTCGGGTTTTTGTCACTATGTTTTCAAAGTCGTCTGCTGCAGTTTTGTTGTATGTATAAAGGGTTAAGCATCGATCAAAATGGTGCTTACGTGGACAATTGTCGCTGATTGCACTGAACAACTGAGCTTCCAGTTTCTCAAGGTCTTCAAACGTCTTACTCGTAAATACATTGTCCTTGGCAGGAGCCGAAGCTATATCCATCAACTCTTGTGTACGATCAAGGCCAACTCCAATCACAAATACTTGAATTCCTGCTTCTTTAGTAAGCCTTGCCTGTTCTCGTGTGTAATCCGGATCATCTGAACGGCCTAAATAAATATATCAAACGGAAATATACTAATTGTCGCTACTATGAAATGAATACTTTCCCCTTTGATAAAACATATTATGTACTAAATGACAGTACTAAAGCATAATTGTATTTTGAAGGAAAACAGATATAGATATTTTTTTATGATTTATCTATATTTCATTTTGTCACTCCTGACAATTATATTAAAAAATTACACACCATTGTCCTATAGAAATTTACTAAATTTACTAATTGGTAATGTTATTGGGTCAGACCTACTATCCTTAATAACCATTGCAATGTTTGATAATCTTGTTGTGTCAAAATCACTGAATGTTCATCATAACGAGTGCACGCGATCAACAGTTTTAGCTTAGAAACAGTTCATATTTTAGATATACATGGATAAACATTATAAAATGCATTCTTCACAAATCAAGACATCTCTTTGAACATGAAAATAACATTCAGTAAGTTAAAATTGATATTTTAAAGGAGAATTCGACGTGATTTTTATCTCGATATTGACACATGTATAACAGTCTGCTGCAAGTCTCATAGGGACGGTTTTGTCTTCGTAAATAAAACCCCCAAAAAGAAATGCGAGTCAAAATAAAGAAACTGCAAATACTTAAAACATCGGAATATTTATTTCATTTTAGAAGTGTCATAACTTAGTGTTTTTAAACAAACGCAAATGTAATATGTTCAAGACATTTAAATTTGTTTTTTTCTAATAATAACTCCACCTCCCATGTGATTTCCGAAAAGCTATTAAAAATAGAAGTCGCGGGCTTTTGCTCGGCGACTAATAACAAGTGCAATCTTCGACACTCTAATTATGTCAGATATCATTACTGTCCGTTATAACGAGTGCAATCTTCGACACTCTAATTATGTCACATATCAATACTGTCCGTTATAACGAGTGCAATCTTCGACACTCTAATTATGTCACATATCAATACTGTCCGTTATAACGAGTGAAATCTTCGACACTCTAACTATGTCACAGTTATAACGAGTGCAATCTTCGACACTTTTACTGTGTCAGATATCATTACTGTCCGTAATAACGAGTGCAAACTTCGGCACTAGTATTGTGTCAGATTACTTTCTAATATAATTAGTACAATATTTGGCACTTTTAGTGTTTCAGATACGTTTTACTGTCTGTTATACCGAGTGAAATCGTTGGCACTCTTATTGTGTTAGATGTCTTGACTGTCCGTTATAACGAGTGCAATCTTCGACACTCTAATTAGGTAAGATATTATTACTGTCCGTTATAACGAGTGCAGTCTTTGGCACTTATACTGTGTTTATATATAATGCCTCTAGGAAGCGAACAACTGAAATCAGGTTAGTTTCAAATCATAACAACACATGATGTTAGTATGTTATGTGGTTTATATGTATGTATATGGGCCGGTGGCCTTGCAATACCGTAAAACTGTCCGTAATGACGAGTGAGATAGTTTGAATCTCTTATTGTGTCCGATATCATTTATGTCCGTAATATCGAGTGCGATGTTTGGTTTTTTATTGTGTCCGTTTTACTGTCTGTAATAATGAGTGCAATGTTTGGTATTTTATTGTGTCCGATTTACTGTCTGTAATATTGAGTGCAATGTTTGGTATTTTATTGTGTCCGATTTATTGTCCGTAATAATGAGTGCAATGTTTGGTATTTTATTGTGTCCGATTTACTGTCCGTCACAATGATTGCAATGTTTGGTATTTTATTGTGTCCGATTTACTGTCCTTAATAATGAGTGCAATGTTTGGTATTTTATTGTGTCCGATTTACTGTCCGTAATAATGATTGCAATATTTGGTTTTTTATTGTGTCCGATTTACTGTCCGTAATAATGATTGCAATATTTGGTACTCTTTTAGTGTCCGATTTACTGTCCGTAATAATGAGTGCAATGTTTGGTATTTTATTGTGTCCGATTTACTGTCCGTCACAATGATTGCAATGTTTGGTATTTTATTGTGTCCGATTTACTGTCCGTAATAATGAGTGCAATGTTTGGTATTTTATTGTGTCCGATTTACTGTCCGTAATAATGATTGCAATATTTGGTATTTTATTGTGTCCGATTTACTGTCCGTAATATTGATTGCAATATTTGGTACTCTTTTAGTGTCCGATTTACTGTCCGTAATAATGAGTGCAATGTTTGGTATTTTATTGTGTCCGATTTACTGTCCGTAATAATGATTGCAATGTTTGGTATTTTACTGTGTCCGATCTACTGTCCGTAATAATGAGTGCAATGTTTGGTATTTTATTGTGTCCGATTTACTGTCTGTAATAATGATTGCAATGTTTGGTATCTTATTGTGTCCGATTTACTATCCGTAATAATGAGTGCAATGTTTGGTATTTTATTGTGTCCGATTTTCTGTCCGTAATAATGAGTGCAGTATCTGGTAATTTATTGTGTCCGATTTACTATCCGTAATAATGAGTGCAATGTTTGGTATTTTATTGTGTCCGATATACTGTCCGTAATAATGAGTGCAGTATCTGGTTTTTTATTGTGTCCGATTTACTGTCCGTAATAATGAGTGCAATGTTTGGTATTTTATTGTGTCCGATTTACTGTCCGTAATAATGAGTGCAATGTTTGGTATTTTATTGTGTCCGATTTACTGTCCGTAATAATGAGTGCAATGTTTGGTATTTTATTGTGTCCGATTTACTATCCGTAATAATGAGTGCAATGTTTGGTATTTTATTGTGTCCGATTTACTGTCCGTAATAATGAGTGCAATGTTTGGTATTTTATTGTGTCCGATTTACTGTCCGTAATAATGAGTGCAATGTTTGGTATTTTATTGTGTCCGATTTACTATCCGTAATAATGAGTGCAATGTTTGGTATTTTATTGTGTCCGATTTACTGTCCGTAATAATGAGTGCAATGTTTGGTATTTTATTGTGTCCGATTTACTGTCTGTATTAATGAGTGCAATGTTTGGTATTTTATTGTGTCCGATTGACTGTCTGTAATAATGAGTGCAATGTTTGGTATTTTATTGTGTTCGATTTTATTGTGTCATATTTATTGTCTGTAATACAGAGTGAAATGTGGGTGTTCTTTTTGTGTTAGAAAAAGTAGACTTACTGTCAGTCGCGATAGCTTAGTCGGTATAAATAAACGGATCTTGTTCGAACCCAGGTTCGGCTATTCATTCTTTAAAATGATTTACAAAAGTCGTTTTAACTAGTAATACTCGTGTTCTACCAGTGGGCTGAATTGTCTATGGTGGGAGGTAACCTAGCCAGTTACTTTTGAAGAATATTGAGTGGAGTATATGTGCCGTAAATCACGAGTCTTTCTTTCTTTATAATAGTACTCACAAGTTAAACAAAAAGCAATTCAACATCATTTTGTTTTATCAAATGCACCAAGATAGACCCTTTGTAATATGCATTACTTATAAAAAGTCAGTCACAGTACATGTGGGTAACTTGTTTTTCAACAAAAACTTTAATTTCATGTATCACATACAATGTTGATACCTTATTAACTCTTGTTTACTTTTGACGCTTCTGTATCACAATTGACATTTTTGATGTTTATGAGGGGAGGAGGAAAAGGGGGGGGGGGGGGGGGGGGTTGGGTGTGGTGTGGCGGGTTATTGTGCTTTTTGGTAATAGGGGAATTCATTGTTTCATATGTATGTTTCTTTTATGATAGCTATTATCATCGTATAGCTCAGCGTAAAATAGCCAATGGCTAAATGAGTCACCATCTATAAATAAAGTATTAGTATTATTAGTCGCCGGGCAGAAGCCCGCGACTTCTATTTTTAATACGTTTTCGGAAATGACATGGGAGGGGGGTTATTATTAGATTATTTTTTTTAAATGTCTTGAACATATTACAAATGTGTTTGTTTAAAAAAACTAAGTTATGACACGTCTAAAATGAAATAAATATTCCGATGTTTTAAGTATGTGCAGTTTCTTTATTTTGACTGGCATTTACGTTTTCGTGTTTTATTTACGAAGACAAAACAGTCCATATTAGCTAGACTGAGATACTTTATTTTCATAAACTGTGTAATAAAAAGGCAATAACTACAAACCATGCACTAAAGCTTTGCCTGATTTTTTATTCACTTTCTTCGAGGGTCAACATTTCGAAAGAATGCTCAAACACCATATTACAGATAGATAGCTAATATTACACACTTACATGAGTAAATATATGTGATATTAAATGTTTATTTGGCTTGAAACAAATTAAGAGAAGAACAAACTCTGATAAACAATATACATGTATTTAGAAATAAAGAAAATCTGCTCTTTCGCACCCAATTAATTTCATACTTGCCACCTATTAAATAGTAATGGGACTCGCAACTGGCATTTCTCTTGCGCTAAACATATATTGTATGCATCAACGATTTAGATAAACAATTTAGCTGATATGTTGTTTCAAGTGTGGTCTACTTTTTAAACATATGAGGATAAATTTTAACATCTGTGAAATATTTATTATAATTATTATTAAAAAAGAGGAAGTTCATGTCTTCAGCAATTTAACCGTTTTCTCAATGTTTTAAGCGTTTAAAGGTTTTCATTGTTGCTTCAGACATGGAAAAGGGTTAATAGCTTTTTATTGCATGTAGATTTAAAGCCCAAAATGTATTTGTTGTGGTTTCATTGACAAATACAAAACATCCAAAATCCTGACCAAAAGAAATCCTGAAATTTGTAGATCTATGTGGAATTTCAAAAATCCTGGAATTAGTCCTTATGAAAACATTATGTGTATGTTTAGACTAATGAAAGTCAAGAATACATGTGTGTTAACAAATAAATCAATGCAGTCTTTTCCGGCGACATTGATGCCTTGCATCAACTTTCTCTTGTTATTATTATTATAAGGTGAACTTGCCGCCGTAATAGAATTGAAATACCGTTTAAAACGGCGGTAAACTTTATGCAATCACTCTTAATTTACGTAATAACGAGTACAATAGTGTCACTCATATGGTTTTCAAACTTGTCGTCCATTATATAAATCGCAATAGTTGACATCCTTATTTATTTCAAACTTACTGTCTGTTATACCTTTCGCAATGTTTGCCATTGACATCTTTTTCAAACAAGCTTTCTTTTATATCTAGCTCATGTATTGGTACTCGCATATTTTTACACTTGGTGTATGTTTTATATATCTTAATGTGTGTATTCATATTGTTACACTTGATGTATGTTTTATATATCTAAATGTTTGTACTCATATTTTTACACTTGATGTATGTTTTATATATCTAAATGTTTGTACTCATATGTTTACACTTGATGTATGTTTTATATATCTAAATGTTTGTACTCATATTTTTACACTTGATGTAGGTTTTATATATCTTAATGTGTGTATTCATATTGTTACACTTGATGTATGTTTTATATATCTAAATGTTTGTACTCATATTTTTACACTTGATGTATGTTTTATATATCTAAATGTTTGTACTCATATGTTTACACTTGATGTATGTTTTATATATCTAAATGTTTGTACTCATATTTTTACACTTGATGTATGTTTTATATATCTTAATGTTTGTACTCATATGTTTACACTTGATGTATGTTTTATATATCTTAATGTTTGTACTCATATTTTTACACTTGATGTATGTTTTATATATCTAAATGTTTGTACTCATATTTTTTCACTTGATGTATGTTTTATATATCTAAATGTTTGTACTCATATGTTTACACTTGATGTATGTTTTATATATCTAAATGTTTGTACTCATATTTTTACACTTGATGTATGTTTTATATATCTAAATGTTTGTACTCATATTTTTACACTTGGTGTATGTTTTATATGTCTAAATGTTTGTACTCATATTTTTACACTTGATGTATGTTTTATATATCTAAATGTTTGTACTCATATGTTTACACTTGATGTATGTTTTATATATCTTAATGTGTGTACTCATATTTTTACACTTGATGTATGTTTTATATATCTTAATGTGTGTATTCATATGTTTACACTTGATGTATGTTTTATATATCTAAATGTTTGTACTCATATTTTTACACTTGATGTATGTTTTATATATCTTAATATTTGTACTCATATTTTTAGACTTGTCATACTATAAACGAGAGTAATATTTACATATTTACCTTTATAGATAGTGACATATAGGCACATGCGGCCGGGTGTTTTCCCAACAAACTTTGTATTATGTTTTATTATATGTTATACACATGCCACATTACTTACTTACATTCCTTATGTTTAAGACTTAATGAACGTATTTTTGCGATTAATTACTCATTGTATCCAGACTTACCATCCGTAATAACCAGAGCTATGTCTGGTACTCCAACCCTATCGCCATTTCTAGGCACAAACAACGATTCCCTCATCGTCTTAATTCCTTCACCAGTATTTGTACTTCCTCTCACATAAGGCAAGTCCTTTAAGTAGTCTATCATGTTGGCACTTCTCAGGAATGAATTCAAATAGAACTCCAACGATACATTGTGTCTGTAAACAATAAAAATATGTATCCAGCATCAACAACTAAGAATCATAGTGTGTCTATACAAAAGGGAATATGTATACAGCCCGCATCATTAATTAAGGGTCACATGGTGTCTATAAAAAAGGGAATATGTATACAGCCTTCATCAACAACTAAGGGTAACATAGTGCCTTTAAAAAAAGGGGTTATGTATATAGCCGACACCAACAATTAAGGGTGACGTTGTGTCTGTCTAAAAGGGAATATGTATACAGCCCGCATCAACAACTAAGGGTTACATTGTGTCTGTAAACAAGGTGTTATGTATATATCCCGCATCAGTAATTAATTCTGCCAAAAAGGGAGTATGTATGTAACGTTACGGCTCGAACTGCGATGAATTAATGAATAAATTATATTGGAAGATAGGAAATGCTCGATGTTTTCCGTATTAATATTGGTCATAGTTCTGTCTTGGGAGGGGTCAATGTTAACCTCTCCAATATGAAGCTAGGTCAATAAAGAGAGTTATGAATATGTAAACGAGATTGTATTTAAAGACTGTGTGTACCATCTGACCTGTATTACTTTGAACAACTTTTAAATAAAACTAACCACTATACGATCTTAATTGTTGGACTTTGCGTTTATTCCATTATATGCTTAAGGTAGTAGGAGCTTAATGGGCAACATTTAAAATTATGATCAGCTTGATTATTTCTTAATGTGTATCATTTCCTGGATTCAAAAACAAAATTTAAAAGAAATTTAACCTCAAATAACAATTTTATTTTAATTTGAATTACCCTACCCTCCTTTCAGAATTTTCGATAAAAACGACATCACCCGAGAGACAAGAAAAATCCTTTATTTCATTTATTTTTCAACATTTTGGTAAAACTTTGGTATCAAAGTAACAAGAAATAAATTTGCTTTCAGAAATAATATGTTATTGATCACATCACTAACAAATATAATCAAACTGTAATGGAATAGTCATATGGTATTACGATTTTAACATACTATTTTGACAGCGTAAACTTGTAACATCGACGTTTAAAAGCAAAAATCAACAAGTTCTAGAAATACTCATAACCTGTTCTTTATTGATAATTAACTTTACCCTTTTGGGAACATTATGCCAAAAAATCCAAATGTTATAACCGTCTCATTTAACAAAAATAGAGTGTGAAATTCCCAACGACCTATTTCAGCCGTGACTGCAAGTAATACAATCTTCAAAGAAGCTAATATTTATGTATAGAAATATATTTAATTACTTTTTAATTCAAAGTACAATATAAACTTCTGTAAAAAGTGTTAGCTAATGAAAACAAAGAAGACAAAAAAATAAAATTGTGCTTCTGGAGGGATTCGAACCACTACCTTGAAATCCTCAAAAGATTTGAAGTCCTGCGCTTAACAACATAGGCTAAAGCATTAAAATTGAAGAGTTTCAAGTGGAGGTTTTCATTACGCTCCTACTACCTTAAAGATTGAAATTCGCGTCAAAGACTGATTATATTACATGTATACAACTAAGGGTAATATTGTATTTGTAAATGAGGGATCATGTATACAGCCCGTATCAACAACTAAGGGTAATATTGTATCTGTACATGAGGGGTCATGTATACAGCCCGCATCAACAACTAAGGATAATATTGTATCTGTAAATGAGGGGTCATGATTATATCCCGCATCATTAATTCAATGTCACAGTATGTGTCTGTCACGACATCATATAACAGTAAGTATATATATATGATCATCAAACAAGTGGGCCTTCTTTAGACCTTCTCTTTGATAGCTCTTTAGAAGCCAGAAGAAGAGACAATGCGATTGCATTGTTCCCGTCGCCACAGTCCATTATTTTCAAACATGCACCAACTGTTTATATTAATGAAATTCAGACCTTATCGAAAAGGAGCAAGTTTGCTCGATCAGCTAAATCATCAATCCTCGTTTAAAGTTCATAAATTGAATGAGAAATCATTAGAGATCAAACTTATATTGAATTCTTGATTGCACATATGAGCCGTTTCACGAAGAAAGCCAAACATTGTGGTATCTGCGTAAAGAATCTGTCCGGATCAGCCGAAGCATACTGCACAGGCTAATCCGGACAGACACTTTTCGCCTCCTGTGGATTTTCTGTTTCAGGACTAATTAATTTATACTTCTATCCCCCTTTACGTAATATGTCGAACGGGATTAGCCTGCGCGGAGTGCGCAGGATGATCTGGGTCGATATAATACGCACAGGCCATACTGTTGGTTTCTCGTGGAATGGCTCAATTATTATCTGTTTAGGCATTGAGAGTATTAAGCTGGTTGAAAACCAGTCAATTCATTAGTAAATAACTCTCGTTAAAACTAAATCATTAGTAAATAACTCTCGTTAAAACTAAATCATTAGTAAATAACTCTCGTTAAAACTAAATCATAAGTAAATAACTCTCGTTAAAACTAAATCATTAGTAAATAACTCTCGTTAAAACTAAATCATTAGTAAATAACTCTCGTTAAAACTAAATCATTAGTAAATAACTCTCGTTAAAACTAAATCATTAGTAAATAACTCATTAGTCGCCACAGACATGTAATTTCCATTGGATGTTTTAAAACCTGCTCAGATATTTTGTTAATATTGAGTGCCTAAACTGGTAAACCGTTTACATTGATGTGAAAAAGCATGGATGGGCAAATATAGGTCACAATACAATGAATATATTTCCTTCTTTGTTTCCATGAATATCGATCCGTTTCAGCCCTCAATTGTCACCCTGTCTGAGCGTTTCTCATGTACAACGGCCTATATCAGTGAAAGTAGTTACCTCGAAGCTTTAAAGCAATCTAAGAACATGGAGAGAGAGAGAAGGGGGCGGGGGGGGGGGGGGGGTGGGGTGGGGGTGGGGTCGTGGGGGCATGCACGAAAGAATTCACCCAGTGAAAATGTTTACCGTCATTTTGGACCGGACAAGACTGTTATTTTACAATCTCTACTTTCACTTCAAACAATGTCGAAATACTTAAAATGATCAAATAAATCATTATCAGTTCATCCTATACACATTTACACTGAATGTAAACTCAATGGTATATATTTAATGCATTCTGATGATGGTATACACTCATTTCTACACAAACAACGTTTTTCTAGGGACTATTTGGCATGGCCGCGGATGTATTTGGCGTAATTTGACATATACTAATGTTGTTTTACCCGAAACTTGGGGTATGTATTTTCTGACTCACAATATAAGTTATGATTGAAGCACTCATATAAGCTTTCGAGTACATTCTGACTATCATCTTAAATTGGAATAAAATGGTATCGTGTGCAAAAAGGTTTAGCTAGCGCACGGTTCATATATTAACTTAATCACAGAGCCCCGGTAGCTCAGTCGGTAGCGTCTCGGGTTGTCACTCCAGGGGTGTGATTTCGAACCCTAGCTCGGCCAACATTCTTTCTGACATTTGACAAAAGTCACTGTGACAGGCGTCATTTGTCTTCAACCAATGGGCTAACAGCCTATGTGAAAAAGCAGCCAGTTGCTTGGAAAATGTGTGTGTTGTTATGGTGTGAGAAAGCCATGAAACACAGGACTAGATAAACTGGCCGCCGTGATATGACTGAACAATATTGAAAACGGCGTCAATCAAATGAATCAATAACTTACCGATAAGTGACAAGTCCAAATCTCGTTCCACCTGTGTTGATGTCAGAGCTTTTCACGAGATCAATCAGGAACACCTTCAATAATTCCCAGTTACGCTCCAGAATACTCTCCGAGGAATCCAACACAATACCAATATCTACCAGAGCATTTCCACACTCTGAAATAATATAAACTGGTACTTAAATATCCATGCATTAGTAATGTTTTCTCTGAGAAATCCAAGACAATAAGGATATCTACCAGAGCATTTCCACACTCTGTAATATAAACTGGTGCTTAAATGTCGTTGCATTAGTAATATATTCTTTGAGGAATCCAAGACAATAAGGATATCATTTACACACTAATTTACACTCTAATATAAATTCCATACCTACTGAGCGGATTTCAAAACAATACTGATATACATGTATGTACATGTATATACATTAAAAAGAAAAGAAGACACTTCATAATCAGAATCGTTTATATTACTCATCCGGGCAACGTTAGTAACGTTTATTAACGTTTCCCTGATGCGTTGATTAAAAGAGTCCGTTTTAAACCAATGTAGTGTCTATTGTGTTCGTGTTCCGGTATATTTCTTCATTAGCTACGAGTGCACTTCTATACTTTGTAATACAGTTCTATTCATATAATCATGATGTATTAGTATACCCTCGGAATAAACCAAGACAATTATGATTTTACCAGAGCAGTTCCTCCCAATGTAATATACCACCTCGGTGGTGTAGTGGTAGAGCGTCCGCCTCGGAGTGGGAGGGCGTGAGTCGGGTCATACCAAAGACTTTCAAAATGGTAGTAATGGCTGCCCTTCTTGGCGCTAAGGCTTGCGGGGTTAGCATTACATCTGACTTACTGGTGTCAGGATAAAGGGACCAGTAGTACTGGTAACTTACCTTGGGATCGCCGTGATATAACTGAAACGGAAGCGGCGTAAAACACCAAACAATCAATGTGATATAGAATGGTACTTATATATTTATGTTTTATTAATGCCGTATGTGCGTGAGCATTATAATGGTACCAGTTTATTATGAAAATAATCAAACGTCTGATTTTCAATGCATAACATTGTCTACTTAAAATGTTTTCATGATCAGACGGCACTTTAAATACCGGTTGAATGAGTAAGTATGATTTACCACAGCAAAGATCTTTTTCGGCCTTTTTTCTTTTCCTCAGTTTCCCATCACAGCAAATAAGTTTCTCTGGCTTGAAAATCTCTTTACCACAACAGCAGCTATAACCAAGGGTCATGTTATGGATGAATCCATCGCAACAGATCTGACATTCCGGGTCAAACAGTGGCCTGAGGCGGCCATTGACACACTCGTAACACCGTTTGTCGTACGAAAAGTCATCACAACATCCTGTGTCGACTTGAACATCCCCATAACCGGGTACTACAATACCTGTAAATGTGAAACACTTCTTTGTAAAGCTACATGTATAAGCAGTCTAATATTGCATGACGTTTATATATGCCGTATTAACTATTGGCCTACCTTAAAGAATTGGCGTAAATCTTACTAATAATTAATAGAAATTAAAATATACTCTAGGATTTATATTGTGTTTTATAATGACGGGGATATAATTTGGCGCAAGCATTGGTCACCAACAATAAAGCCAAAACTAAAAGCGCCAAAAAATTACCAAGATGACGACGGGCCTTAAAACCCCATTCATCCTTTAAGTACATCAGATTGTTTCGATTGAAACGAAAGTTAAAATTAAGAATGTCGTATTGCTGAGGCGCATACGGTAAACTATGTCGTGTTTCAAACGTAAGATAACTTCAATATTATACTTTTGAGACAATCTGCAATGTAAACATTATCTTATAGTATGATACAGAGTCCTTTGACTGCTGCAATCAATTTCGCGAAGGCAATGCCTCTATTGAAGAGACAGGACAGACGGGGCATCAGTGCCTTCTGACCCAGGCTCTAAACAGTTTGGTGCTGACCTTAACATGTTATGATGGTATTCCTATGACTGGCAATGGACTCTTCCAAACACAAAGAAGGTGGACAAGCCCATTTAAAGAAAATCAGAATTAAAACGGTTAATTACTGCTACTGTTAATTATAATGCAAGAGGCTGTTACGATGCAACATGCAAACCTTTTGAAATTTTGTAGGACAGGAGGAAAGGCCCAAGATGAGTAATTACTACTTTATCCACAATCAGTCTTTATTATTTCAGATGTTTCTTTTTTTCCTTATATATTTTGAAGCAAACGACCTTCCTATCGAATAAACAGTTAAGTTTGATATCATAGGTCACAATCCAACTTCCGTTCTTTACAATCGCATTGCTAACATAGGTCACAAGCCAACTTCCGTTCTTTACAATTGCATTGCTAACATAGGTCACAATCCAACTTCTGTTCTTTACAATCGCATTGATAACATAGGTCACAATCCAACTTCCGTTCTTTACAATCGCATTGATAACATAGGTCACAATCCAACTTCCGTTCTTTACAATCGCATTGATAACATAGGTCACAATCCAACTTCCGTTCTTTACAATCGCACTGATAACATAGGTCACAATCAAACTTCCGTTCTCTACAATCGCATTTACTTACCGTCACAGCAAATTTCGGTTTCTGGGTTTAAGGCGTAAATATCACAACACTGCGTGGACTGATCACTATTCTTCGGAACGGGTCGGAAATCGCAGCACAGCTCTTTTGTTGGATGCTGGGCATACTGTCCACAACAAATGGTGTTTTTACCAGATTTCCTTTCACTTACCTGACCTACAAAGAGCAAGGGAAAGATGGGGGAACATGCATGTAACGTTTTAGAGAGACAAACATCGGCCGTCTACTCCCAACAGTTTTCATTAAAGGTTTCAGTTTCAACGTCATACAGCGAAAATGTTAAGCATTAATTTTGTAAGCAGTGTAACACACAGTTATCAAAGTTTTGGCTGTTCGCATATTAATATTACAAGCTTGTTAGAAGGTTCTGTCAAATTGTGAAGATGATCATAAGACGGAGCTGATGGACAGGTGATATAACCCTACTCTATTTAACACTACCAACTTGTATCTGTTTCCATGGACAGGTGATACAACCCTACCCTATTTAGAAATACCAACTCTTATTTGTTACCATGGACAGGTGATATAACCCTACTCTATTTAGCAATACCAACTTGTATCTGTTTCCATGGACAGGTGATCTAACCCTACCCTATTTAGAAATACCAACTCTTATCTGTTACCATGGACAGGCGATTTAACCCTACTCTATTTAGCAATAACAACTTGTATCTTTTTACATGGACAGGTGATCTAACCCTACCCTATTTAGCAATACCAACTTGTATCTGTTTCCATGGACAGGTGATATAACCCTACTCTATTTAGAAATACCAACTTGTATCTGTTTCCATGGACAGGTGATATAAGCCTACCCTATTTAGCAATACCAACTTGTATCTGTTTCCATGGACAGGTGATATAACCCTACCCTATTTAGAAATACCAACTTGTATCTGTTTCCATGGACAGACAGGTGATTTAACCCTACTCTATTTAGCAATGACAACTTGTATCTGTTTACATGGACAGGTGATCTAATCCTACCCTATTTAGCAATACCAACTTGTATCTGTTTCCATGGACAGGTGATATAACCCTTCTCTATTTAGCAATATCAACTTGTATCTGTTTCCATGGACAGGTGATTGAACCCTACTCTATTTAGCAATACCAACTTGTATCTGTTTCCATGGACAGGTGATTGAACCCTTCTCTATTTAGCAATACCAACTTGTATCTGTTTCCATGGACAGGCTCATGACGTTTTCTCAACGAGATAATTGAGCCGTCCCGCGAGAACAAAAACATTGTGGATTCTGCGTAAAGTATCGACCCTGATCAGCCTGAGCATGCCGCGCAGGCTTACCCGGATATACACTTTTCGCCTGCTGTGGAATTTCTGTTACAGGATTCATTACTCTATACCTCTATCCTCCTGAGACAGAATGTGTCGGGCCGGATCAGTCTGCGCGGACTGCGCAGGCTGATCTGGGTTGATACATTACGCAGAGGCCATAATGTTGGTTTTCTCTTGGGATGGCTCATATTTCTTTTTTTTGTTATGTAGCTAAATGTATACTAGCAACACTGTCTCTTTTATGGGCGGTATCAGTGAAGTAAACCATACATTAATTAAACAGAATCTTCTTTCTACTGCACATTGTGTCTATAGAACGCATCACTGTAAATGACTGATCGGAAATGCGTTATTGTCCATGTTAGCTACTAAACGGCATATTGCTAAATAAGTTTGCAGATTTAAATCATAGGAACATGTTACTTCAAACAGTGTAATCCCATATGTATAGTATATGTCAATCATGTCTACTATTCATCAGTGAACTTAAAAACTTCTGGAATAAAAGTTTACCCTTTCTTAAACAAATGTTTGACTGCTTGCATTTCTTCCTTATTGTTTACATATTTTGCAATAATGCAACAATGACGTTACGCCCTCAAAAATGCAACAGGTTACCAGTTTTTTTCACTCATACCAGTTTTACCTTCGTATAGTACTTTCAGTACTTTGAGTATAACCATAACCGTAACGTATCCGAATTGAACGATGCTCCATAAATATCAACATTGACGTAACTATAACACGACTTGCCTATGCATCTATGCTAAGGATCCAAATGGATAGTGCTTATCTATGCTAAGGATCCAAATGGATAGTGCTTATCTATGCTAAGGATCCAAATGGATAGTGCTTATCTATGCTAAGGATCCAAATGGATAGTGCTTATCTATGCTAAGGATCCAAATGGATAGTGCTTATCTATGCTAAGGATCCAAATGCATAGTGCTTTACAGGAGCGTTTTAAAAACTTGAGTGACTTATTTGCAGATAGTGCAGAGCAAACCCAGACTGGTCGGATGTTCTAGCTGATCTGGATCTAATCTGGTCGAAATTGCCTCACGGTTAGTTTACGTAGAGCAACGAATCGATGTAATACAATTCAAAAATATGTAAATAATAGTGACATGTCTATCGATGTAATACAATTCAAAAATGTGTCAATAATAGTGACATGTCTATCGAGACACACTCGGATTGGGACCCATCTTTAGTTACATTCGTGTACAACTAGTGGGTCTACATTTCCAATTGTTGTTTTCTTGTGAGAAGAGTTAATTTTGGACTATGTTGGTAACTAAAAGGCAAACAATGCTGATTTCAGGTGAGACAGCTCGTTATGAGTTGACTCACCTGAAATCAGCATTGTTTGCAAAAACTTCAATATTGCCTGTGGCGCTGAAAGAGTTAAGTATATATATATTTAGGTGCGTTAGTACCAATTCGCGTGAACCTTGACTGCTCACAGATGGAGTAAGAACCCAAATCGCCAGACGCGGATCATATGGATTGTGGCATCACCATAGTTACCACACAGTAATGTAGGTTCAGATCATCATGTACTTTGGATCTGTTTAAACAGAACTTACATAAGTTGCCAGAAGTTTATAACAAGCTTGTGTAGGTATTATGTAAAAACTGAGAATCTTAATCAGATTGTTAAAGCGACTGAAATCCAGATGGCACGAAAAAAAAAAAAAAAAAAAAAAAAAATCGAATTCGCCCTAAATGTTATTCTTTATGTTCCAAGTAAAACCAGGGTAGAAAATGTATCGTTTTTTATCAATAAAGTGAACTTGAGTCGTTTTCAATTGTCCCGATGAAGGGGTTTCCTATTTAAAAATACTTACCCCGTTACTGACAGGGTAGAATTTTGCGATGGAAAAAGTATCGAAAACAAGAAAATCTCACCGATTATAGGGGTATGTAATATGTCAGTTATCATATTTTAATGCCCCAAATACAAAAATAACACTTATTTTCTTAAAATTGGAAATTTTATTTTATTTCGACAGTTGGGTATCTGGAGTTCAGTCGCTTTAATGTACAGACTGGTCTTGACCTTCACCGTTCACAAAAAAACAACGTGTGTCTTATCCGAAGAAATGAAGAAATCGAATGTTATTTCATGTTACTACTAAGATACTTAATCCACGTATGATGGTGGTGCCATGGCTAACACAGGAATCATATTTAGATATTGTCGCTGTAGTTATGCTTAATACATACAATCAAAACATTTTTCCTCGTGACATAATGTCTTTAATAACAACACATTAAAAAATAAAAATAAAAATTATTACAGATATTAATTACAAGATGTAATATACGGAAAATAGTTAAAACTCTGTATCTCACCTGTGTGACATCCCCATAGATAAAAGGTAACTAATTAACGACAAATCACCATCCCTATAACTACTTTAAGAAACGTAACAAATCTGCTCACTTTCAAATTAGTACTTGGAAAAGTACCGTGCCCAAGGGCACTCCGCCATGAACACCGCGACTGGGGATCGAACTCGGGGACACCCAGTTCCAAAATCCCCGATGCTTACTATTCGGCAATGGCGGATTACTATTTCAATGGTAAATCGATATATATCATCTTTGAGTACAGCTTCAATCCACAAACATCGTTAAAATCTGATATATCTATATACCTACCATCACAGCAAATATCTTTTTTTGGGTCATAGCTTGTTTTGTCACAACACTCGGTTTCAGATCCAGCAACCATATCCTGGGGTTTACCATTACAACATATTTGTATTTTTGGGTCGTAGAAGTCTTCTTCTCCACACGGTTCTAAAACATTGGAATAAACTCGTTATAACGTGCCAACACTATCAGTATCTTGGAAATAGATTTTGCTTTTAGTCATGATTTTTCGGTGAATAATATAAGGTTTTGCTCTGAGATGGGTACTACATAAAGTAAAAAATGCCGAGTGTTCAATTTACTTCTAGCGTACAAAGCGCTACCTTGTTAAACAATTATAACATAAACCCTCGGTATAAACCCATCCATATTGTTGCCGTTTGATTTCAAAGTCGTCTGCTGCAGATTTGTCGTATGGTGGAAATGGTTAAGCTACGTAAATGTTACAACATTAAGAGTATCCTTCCTACAGTTGTTACTTACACCTGGAGTACGTCAACATATCCGTACTGAAGGTCAACTCAAACATGTGGTTATTAACCTTCCGTGCTGAAGGTCAACTCAAACATATGGCTATTAACCTTCCGTATTGAAGGTCAAATCAAACATATGGTTATTAACCTTCCTTAGTGAAGGTCAAATTAAACATGTGGTTATTAACCTTCCGTGCTGAAGGTCAAATTAAACATGTGGTTATTAACCTTCCGTATTGAAGGTCAAATCAAACATGTGGTTATTAACCTTCCTTAGTGAAGGTCAAATTAAACATGTGGTTATTAAATTTCCTTAGTGAAGGTCAAATTAAACATGTGGTTATTAACCTTCCGTATTGAAGGTCAAATCAAACATGTGGTTATTAACCTTTTAGAATACAAGACACCATTTATAGGAGTGGTGAATAACCCTGTCCCACATGTAGACACATGTTTAAGCATGTAAAGCAGATAACCTTTTCATACAGTGACACACTTTTGCGTAAAACAACATACAACCAAGCATTTAAACTTCTTAATTTTACATGGATTGCAAAACAAGATGGTAGCTTATATAATTCACGGAGCAATCACGCTCAATGTCTACTTCCTGGAGAGTTAACCAATACTCGAGCCGTTTGTGCGGCCAAATCTCAAGCGAGGAACGAGATATCTGTGGTTTGCGATGCAAACGTTCTACCACTCATCCACCTCCGTCCACTATTGAGTTAAAGATGTTAGGTTATATAGTTATTAACCGTTTCCCTCATATAGACGCTTTCTGACGCCTCTGCAGCAGACGGCTTTTTGAAAACATAGTGATAGCACAAGTCACAGGTTATTCATTAAATTATAGAGATTTTCCATATTTTGACAAAACATGTTCAAAGTCGTCTGGTGCAGAATTGTCGTATGAGGGAAAGGGTTAAACAATAAACGCATACACTGGAACAATACTTTACCAATCTAGTCGCCATATGAACAGCCAACTATACTTCTCTTCTCTCAGCAGTGTTATATTTCATTTAATTTTGAATGTGTTAATTACTGTTGGGTTTTTGGATTATCTTTAAACTTTGTTTTATTACAGTTTTGCTGTAAGACACATACGAGGAGTTCAGTGTAAGCTCTTATAATGGTAACTCCAGACGCACCCCATTCTACTATGCCCTTTAACTAAAGGGAGTAGACTAATATATATAGCTCATACTTATATTAAACACGCAACTCAGTATTTATAGAATAATACGATAACACATTTACCCTAGCACTTTGCATAGATATATATAACTCACCAAATATTCTTTCTTCAACCATGCCTGAAAAAAAGAACAAATTAGCTAAATCGTGATTCTATTTTCTGAGTTGGTTTGACTGTAGGTTATATTTTTGAACAGAGAAGGTCATGCACATCCGCACAGTCTCACTCGAGTCTTTCTCGTACCAATATACATGTATGTTATATACATGTATGTTATATACATGTATGTTATATACATGAATGCATATTCTGACAAAAACATCGAAGCCCCACTAACATACCAAGCTAACTTTAAGTGAAGTCAGACCCCAAAGCGCTGCACGCGGCTTCAATGTAAATAATAATTTGAGCCGTCTCGCGAGAAAACAAACAGTGTGGACTCGGCGTGAAGTATCAACCCGGATCAGCATAAGCAAGCAGCGCAGGCTAACCCGGACAGACACTTTTCGCCTCTTGTTGATATTTTCTGTTTACTTTATACATCCCTCTGAGACGGAATGTGTCGGTCCGAATTAGCCTGCAGGTTTTCTCGCGGGACGGCACAATTATCTTTACTTAAACATAACGTTTGAATTCTTTACAACTTAAAAATAACGTTTGAATTCTTCCTCAATTTGATAATCAAACATCTTTATTTTGCGACTTGACCGAAACCGAATTAATATCATAAGTAATAAACAAATACAAAACACATTGTAATCGTGAGTTGTGTCTCTCCAACTTTGAAATTATATTTTGATTCCTTATGTTCATTTAAACTGTTTAATTTGGCAAAAGTAGGATAACTACAAAATATGGTATATCAATTGACTTAAAATCATTGTATGCTACATTCCAATAGTAAAGTGTACCCTGTTTTAACAGACAGTAAACACGGGAGATGTTAATGATCCAATCCCAGTTACCGACCCTTTTGGGGCCTTTTCCACCATGAACCAATCTGTTGAAGTTTCAAAGGTTACTAATGCCCTTCGGAACTACCGCACATTGATTACATCTTTCTGAAATCGTTTGTTCACGCCATTGCTGTTCGTATGCGTGTTTTGCGCATTGTAATATATTCGTTTATAACACTGATTGATGAACATATATCCAAAATAAATTTTGTTAATATTGAATCGAAATTGTGTTACCTAATTCGAATGACACTTTGGATTAATACGTATAGGAAATTTTGATAAAAACTCATGTAAGTGTGTTTAAAAAAAATATCTTGAGTGACAAACTATAGCTTAAAGGCGAACCATATCTACGGACCTGTTTCTTGGGTTACCTGCGCGGATGAAATTCATATAAGCCTTCTTGCATTTATCTTGAAGGTCTCTCTAGAAAAGTTCAACTGCGTCTTGTAACCATAGCTTGTAAATGTAACGGATTATAAATGCCATTTGTCAACTTTTGTATTGAAGTCATTTGCAAGGGAAATTATGTCTAATACGGCTAATCGCCGAAGAGAATATTTCAGTCGCATCGGGTCGACCCGATAGGTTACTAGTTTTCTTATTTACAAGATGCCTATATTGAGAGTGAAAATATGCGACGTAGATCTTAACATTATAATAAATATTATGAATGAAACAAACAACAACATTTGAGAAGACATTAACACATTTTATAAGTTTTCATAGCGAAAAGAGAGAAGGGTCATTGAGGTCTGTTACACCGCGGTGTTCAGATCTTACCTGTACAGATAGCGTTAAACACTCTTCCTTTAAGATCAGAGAGATCTTCAAAGTTATCAATTTGAAGTACGTTTTGCTTTGAAGGTGGACTTGCCATCAGGTTAAGCTCGGTCAAATTCTTCAGGTTTATCCCAACCGCAAATATATGAATGCCAGCTTCTTTCGCCAATCTCGCCTGCTCTGAAACACACACAAGAAAGGCACTCTGTTCAGAAAAGAGCATTTTATATTTATATAATTTCAGTTTGTTCAAATGCACCGTGAATCGCTCGATTTGATTGGTTTAAAAAGGATCATGTGACTAAAAGGAATTGCGTTTATTTTTATAAACGAAATTTATCACATGGCCAGGTCATTGAACAACTTTCAACAAAGAAAAGAGATCCAAATGTTCAGTTGAAATTTCCCTTATCAAACAATTCTTTCGATTTAAAATAACGTTTGTTTCTTAACTGCAATTATTAAAGGGTATGTTTTGGTGCAGTTATAAGAGTCATGATAACACGAAATTGCCAAACATTTAACCCTTAAGTAAACCTTACATTGCTGGCAGTTTAATCATAAATATCATTACTTTAACCCTTACCCATAAACAGCAAATCTGCAGCAGACGACTTTGAAAATGTCTTCTAAAAAATAAAATATAGAAACAAAATCTATAATTGAAGGTATAATTACTGAAAAAAACATTGTGCCAAAAAGGAGAAAATGTTCGCTTTGAGTAGTTTCTCCTTTTGTCACAATGTTTTCAAACTTCATCTACTGCAGATGCGTCAAAATGCGTCTGCAGGTGGGAAAGGGTTAAAATACCACCCGAATGTCAGTGTTCCTATAACGTGGTAAAGAGCCCGTCCCTGACACACAAGTACAAATTGGCACTCCTGAACAGTTTAAGTCCAGATCAGCCTGGGCATCTCCGGTCAATCAGAAACTACACTAATTGACAGAAGCTTCTAACACTCTTGTGTAATTGATATATAAAAAGTGTAGATCTCTATCAGATTGTGCGGATACACGGGCTGATTTGGATAGTCCCTGTTCACACACGCCCAACATGTACCATTTCCCATGGGCGGTCGCATATATCAGTGCTATCATACTGATGTAAGCTTAGTATGCATACAGCAATGCTGGTACTTTAAAATCTGCTTTACATGCATACTTACTCTACTCAAATTGTGTCAATATATATCAACTTAAAAGATGTACTCTGACAATTCATATCATACATGTACAAGGGCAAGATATCAGTCACCATATTATACAGAACATATAACAAACATACATGAATGTAACAAGACAACAGTCAATTTAATGTCCTACACTGTATTGTCTGATTTTGCACCATATTATACCTTTCCAACATACATCAAATCAACAGCAGACGATGTTGAGTACAATTAGACAACACATTGAAACTTCTTTTACATTATGGTTCAATTCTATAATATCTAGTAGAAAGCATTGTGGGAAGGAAGAAATTGTTCATGGTGGACCGCAAACTGTGTATTCAAGTCGGAAAGGGTTAAAACTCTTTCTTGAGATTCGTCTTCTTGTGAGGTAACACAAGACGCCATTGTATATACGTCATGATAATAAACATCTTTGCACAAAGGTCGGTTAATACAAGGACGCCAATGTTTATGAGTCATAATAATAAACAATTTTGCAGAAAGTTCGGATAATACAAGATCGCCAATGTTTATTCGTCATAATAGTAAACATATGTGTACACAGGTTGACTAATACAAGGACGCCAATGTTCATTCGTCATAATAATTAACATATTTGCACAAAGGTCAGTTAATACAAGGACGCCAATCTTTAAACGTCATAATAATAAACATATGTGTACAAAGGTCGGATAATACAAGGACGCCAATGCATATACGTTATCATAATAAACATATTTGTTCAAATGTCAGTTAATACAAGGACGCCAATGTTTATACGTCATGATAATAAACATATGTGTTCAAAGGTCGGATAATACAAGGACGCCAATGCATATACGTTATCATAATAAACATATTTGTTCAAAGGTCAGTTAATACAAGGACTCCAATGTTTATACGTCATAATGATAAACATATGTGTACAGAGGTCAGTTAATACAAGGACGCAAATGTTTATACGTTATCATAATAAACATATTTGTACAAAGGTGAGTTAATACGAGGACGCCAATGTTTATACGTCATAATGATAAACATTTATTTTTTCACAAAGGTTGGTTAATACAAGGACGCCAATGTTCATACGTTATAATGATAAACATATTTGTATAAAGGTCGGATAATACAAGGACTTGATTACCGACGGTATATCCGAAGTCATCCGAATCTCCGTCTGTAATGACGAGACAAACGTTGTCCACGTTCGGTCGATCGCCTCTTCTGTGATCAAACATGTCCGTTCTCATCCATTCTAACGCCATACCAGTGTTTGTACTGCCTCGAACATAGCCCATCTGATAAATATACAAACATCCATGCTCTTTTACATCTATATTGTCAGGGGGTTCAGATAAGGAGGGGTTTACAGCTGTATTGTAAAATACTGATTGTCCGCGTAGTTTGGGAATATAGTATTTGGTCCACTGTTCTCGAAAATACGAACACTCGGAACATTCGGGAATGTTCGTATTAATCCACAGGTCCAAAAGGCGTCGCCTGACCCGATAATGAAACGGTAGAATAGTCTTATTAGGACAGTTTCGGATTTCGAAAATAAATCCACGTCATCGTTGGAACAATTTTACCAAATGCCACACCCCGAATCCGATTCAACATACATATTTGGGATATGAGCATGCACGATATGACTTGCGAAAGCCAACCGTAAGGCATGTAGACCTCGAAATCATAATGTAAATTGATGGTTCTCTCGGTCTCCAATTGTCATCGCTATCTACTCGGGCATATTGGATTCCTTTATTAACTATATGAGCCGTCCTATGAAAACAACAACATTGTGGACTCTGCGTAAAGCATCGACCCGGATCAGCCTAAGCATGCCACACAAGCGTAATCGGATAGACTCTTTTCACCTCCTGTGGATTTTCTGTTTCAGGAATCACTACTCTATCTATCACCCCTTCGACGGAATGTGTCGGCCGGATCAGTCTGCGCGGACAGCGCAGGCTGATCTGGTCGATATATTACGCAGATGTTCAGGCTAACCCGCACAGACACTTTTCGCCTCCAGTGAATTTTCTGTTTCAGGAATCATTATTCTATACCTCCATTCCCCTGAGACGGTATGTGTCGGCCCAGATTAGCCTGCGTAGGAAAGCCAACCTTAGCAAGATTAATACTCGTGTGGAGAAACGATAGGTTAGGCATACCAGTATATCCAGATCTGACAGTGTAGTTTTGCTGTCTGGTCTCACCTTACACTGTTCGACAATAAGGCGTAAACGGTTTCAAGACACTTCTGTTAAGCAGTATCCATTTTGATCCTTTAGAATGTTTTGTTTACATGTGTCATGTAATTTTCCTCACGTGTAATAATCTTGCTAATGTTGGTTTACATCGAGCTCGAATCCAACTTACGTGAATAGAAGAGAATTTCATTTGGTATAAATTTCGTTTCAGTTCACAAAAGGTGTTCACCGTTCCCGATTGGATAGCGGTGGAAATTTGAGACCGAGAGTCACGGGTTTGTTCGCAGCTCGACGGCTGACACGGCGGAGTACCCTTGATCACTGAACTAGTAGTGGTTTCTCACCAAGGGACCACGGTTAATGTTCTGTAACCATGATATGACTAACATACCGTTTATGATGCGAAAGATGATACTTAAAGTATTGTTTATAAATTTCGATTTTGCATTTGCATTTGGAAACCATGAACACTCATAAGCGCACATCAGTGTCGGCCTGTTGTATGGTCCCAAATAAAGCTTCTGGTAAAATAGAAAGGTAGATGTGTGAGGTTTACTTCCATATCGCTTTTATAGATTCCAGAACGGAGCAACAACTATAACCCCAAGATTGCCAGTGGCGGTTCGAATATAACTTATTTAATAACTACCTCGTTAATGCGTCGGAACATTTTGTTTTTGTTGTGGTAATCATCTAGGTGGAATTCTACCGTAACGTTATGTCTGTATGACAGCATCCCCACTCGGACATTATCGTTATCTATAGCGGCCTCTTCCAAGATATCCTGTATAAACTGCAACATTTTCGGCCAATTCGATATATGAATGCTCTCGGACGAATCTAACACAATGACCATGTCGACCAGTGTTAGACCACAGTCTGAAAGGTAAAACCAGGATTACTTTGATAGTCATGAAAGTACTAGCAATAATATATGTGAGATGACATAATACAACAGTTAGAATGAAATTGCTAGCAATGATATATCAGATATGACTTAAAACAACAGTTAGAATAAAATTGCTAACAATGATATATCATATATGACTTAATACAACAGTTGGAATGAAATTGCTAGCAATGATATATTAGATATGACTGAATACAACAGTTAGAATGAAATTGCTAGCAATGATATATTAGATATGACTGAATACAGCAGTTAGAATGAAATTGCTAGCAATGATATATCAGCTATGACTTAATACAACAGTTAGAATGAAAGTGCTAGCAATGATATATCAGCTATGACTTATTAAAACAGTTAGAATGAAATTGCTAGCAATGATATACGATATATGACTTAATACAACAGATGGAATGAAAGTGCTAGCAATGATATATGATATATGACTTAATACAACAGTAAGAATGAAAGTGCTAGCAATGATATATCAGCTATGACTTATTAAAACAGTTAGAATGAAAATGGTAGCAATGATATATGATATATGACTTAATTCAACAGTAAGAATGAAATTGCTAGCAATGATATATCAGATATGACTTAATTCAACAGTTAGAATTAAATTGCTAGCAATGATATATCAGCTATGACTTAATACAACAGTTAGAATGAAATTGCTAGCAATGATATATCAGCTATGACTTAATACAACAGTTAGAATGAAATTGCTAGCAATGATATATCAGCTATGACTTAATACAACAGTTAGAATGAAATTGCTAGCAATGATATATCAGCTATGACTTAATACAACAGTTAGAATGAAATTGCTGGAATTGATATATCAGATATGACTTAATTCAACAGTTAAAATTAAAGTGCTAGCAATGATATATCAGATATGACTTAGCACTACAGTATTATAATGATAGATGAGAGATGTTATAATATAACAGTTAGAGTGAAGGTGCGTTAATTGATATATGAGAGATGACATAATACTATAGCTAGTTGGATTATTAATATTTTGGCGTTTACGTCACTTTCAATAATTTTTCAGCTATAACATGGCGTATCAAAGGTATGTTAACTGTACTATATGTCCATTTATTCTGAATCTAGCGAGTCTGTCATACTGCTGAATCCACACTCCTGAGTGCCAAAGAACCATTACTACCATTGTTAATGTCTTTGGATCAAACAGACAGCTGGAAGGTATGAGGTTCTACCATTGAGGTAATATATGTAACTAACTACAACAGTTCGAAGGAAGGCTTTATGAGCGTCTCTTACTACAACAATCTCCGGGTACATCATCGGGTCTAGGTTGTATCATTCCTTCACAGCAGAAGAGGAATTCGGGATCAAAAATCTCCTGCCCACAACAGCACGACTTGTTCGGTAACAGTTCTTGAATGAGGCCGTCACAGCATGTCTGGTATCGGTAATCAAACATCGGCACCACAACCTTTTGACGATTGTTACAGGCATAACACCTGCTGTCATAGCTAACAAAAATAAATAACACGTGATGTCATAGCTATCAAACAAATAACACCTGCTGTCATAGCTATCAAATAAATAACACCTGCTGTCATAGCTATCAAATAAATAACACGTGCTGTCATAGCTATCACATAAATAGCACGTGATGTCATAGATATCAAATATGTAACACGTGATGTCATAGCTATCAAAAAAAATAACACGTGCTGTCATAGATATCAAATAAATAACACGTGATGTCATAGATATCAAATAAATAACACGTGATGTCATAGCTATCAAATAAATAACACGTGATGTCATAGATATCAAATAAATAACACGTGGTGTCATATATATCAAGTAAATAACACGTTCTGTCATAGCTATCAAATAAATAACACGTGGTGTCATATATATCAAATAAATAACACGTGCTGTCATAGATATCAACAAATAACACGTTTATTAATATATATCAAATAAAGAGCACTTTTCTGACCGATCTATTAAATAAAGAGCCCTTTGCTGACTGACCTTTAAATAAATAACACATGCTGTCATACCTTTCAAAGAAACACGTCGGCTGTTTTAGGTTATAAATGAATAACAAATGCCGTCATAGCTCTTAACTAATCACATCTACTGTTCGCATGGACGGGCTTACATGCTGCAACATAACAGCATGGTAAGGGCGAAACATCTTGTCCATGTGAGGTAGACTCGAATTAGCGAGACTTTATACTCTCAGAAAATGTCACCTTTACCTCCCTACAGCAAATTTACAGCAGATGACATCATCACATCTTTGGAGTACATATTTTAATTCTCTGAACAGAAGATTGATTTGTCTTTGTTTGAACAGACTTGACACTTGATTTCAAAACTCATCTGTTGTAAATACGTCAAAATACGTCTTTATTAATACTGCCAGCAAGTTCTTCGGTTATAAAGATAATTTCTCATTTCCGCAACATTGATCGTACTCATTCCTCTCCCCGTACCCCGGCTCTACCATTCTTACATCTCATTTCCGCAAATAAATCATTGACCGTACTCATTCCCTTCCCCATTCCCCGGCTCTACCATTTTTACCTCTCTTTTCCGCAGCATTGACCGTATTCATTCCCTTCCCCGTACCCCTGCTCTACCATTCTTACCTCTCATTTCCGCAGCATTGACCGTACTCTTTCCTCTCCCCGTACTCCTGCTCTACCATTCTTACCTCTCATTTCCGCAGCATTGACCGTACTCTTTCCTCTCCCCGTACTCCTGCTCTACCATTCTTACCTCTCATTTCCGCAGCATTGACCGTACTCTTTCCTCTCCCCGTACCCCTGCTCTACCATTCTTACCTCTCATTTCCGCAGCATTGACCGTACTCATTCCTCTCCCCGTACCCCTGCTCTACCATTCTTACCTCTCATTTCCGCAGCATTGACCGTACTCTTTCCTCTCCCCGTACTCCTGCTCTACCATTCTTACCTCTCATTTCCGCAGCATTGACCGTACTCTTTCCTCTCCCCGTACTCCTGCTCTACCATTCTTACCTCTCATTTCCGCAGCATTGACCGTACTCTTTCCTCTCCCCGTACTCCTGCTCTACCATTCTTACCTCTCATTTCCGCAGCATTGACCGTATTCATTCCTCTCCCCGTACCCCTGCTCTACCATTCTTACCTCTCATTTCCGCAGCATTGACCGTACTCTTTCCTCTCCCCGTACTCCTGCTCTACCATTCTTACCTCTCTTTTCCGCAGCATTGACCGTACTCTTTCCTCTCCCCGTACTCCTGCTCTACCATTCTTACCTCTCATTTCCGCAGCATTGACCGTATTCATTCCTCTCCCCGTACCCCTGCTCTACCATTCTTACCTCTCATTTCCGCAGCATTGACCGTACTCTTTCCTCTCCCCGTACTCCTGCTCTACCATTCTTACCTCTCATTTCCGCAGCATTGACCGTACTCTTTCCTCTCCCCGTACCCCTGCTCTACCATTCTTACCTCTCATTTCCGCAGCATTGACCGTACTCATTCCTCTCCCCGTACCCCTGCTCTACCATTCTTACCTCTCATTTCCGCAGCATTGACCGTACTCATTCCTCTCCCCGTACCCCTGCTCTACCATTCTTACCTCTCATTTCCGCAGCATTGACCGTACTCATTCCCCTCCCCGTACCCCGGCTCTACCATTCTTACATCTCATTTCCGCAAATAAATCATTGACCGTACTCATTCCTCTCTCCGTACCCCTGCTCTACCATTCTTACCTCTCATTTCCGCAGCATTGACCGTACTCATTCCTCTCCCCGTACCACTGCTCTACCATTCTTACCTCTCATTTCCGCAGCATTGACCGTATTAATTCCTCTCCCCGTATCCCTGCTCTACCATTCTTACCTCTCATTTCCGCAGCATTGACCGTATTCATTCCTCTCTCCGTACCCCTGCTCTACCATTCTTACCTCTCATTTCCGCAGCATTGACCGTATTCATTCCCTTCCCCGTACCCCGGCTTCAACTTTCTTACCTCTCTTTTCCGCAGCATTCACCATATTCATTCCCTTCTCCGTACCCCATCTCCACCATTCCGTTACAACACGTTTCAAGAGTTGGATTGTAGGCAAACTTAAAACAAACAAATCGAGTTAAGCTTTACACAAACTTAGTATATAAAGGACAAACTAATATTTAGACAAGGAGATGGAATAATTGTAAATAGTATAAGGCTAAAATGAACCTGGCCATGGATGAAAGATACAAGTTGATGTCTGAGAGCTGTAGGTTAAGTCAGTCTGTTCAATCGACGTGTTGTATTTTTATTGTTTTCAGAGAGATGGAATTAATATTCACAAGAAACTACGTGTTGTTGAAGAACGAATGATTACACGCGTTGTTTGACCCGCTTCACATACATTTTAAAACAGCGATTTAAAGTTTAACCCTTTCACACATGCAAACAAGCTCACGCGATTTGACGCAAATGCAGCAGACGACATACGAGTGGCCTGATGCTGATGTAATACATGGGAAAAGTTAGTCTCTACCACCCATTTCAAACAGTCTCTAGGTCGAAACTGTCAGAGAACAATGCAAATATCTTTATGCATCTGCAATATCACAATATTCATAACTCGCAAGAAGTTTGAAAAAAATGTTTTTCGAAAAGCGCGATATTGATCGTGCTTCCCTGAATCAAAGGCTGCTCTGGATTTACACTGCCCAAGAAGGTCAGTACAGTTCAGCATGAATCCCTATATATTAATATAGTCTATACAATCGGAATACTTGACATCCACCGCCTCTTTGTCTTGTTTATTCATATGGGTTACTTCCCCTATCGATACATAACGATTTTGTATACGCCTTTCCTACCGCAGGATAGTTTAGGTCTGGATTTAATGAGAATATTATCAAAATTAATTCATATGGGTTACTTCCCCTATCGATACATAACGATTTTGTATACGCCTTTCCTACCGCAGGATAGTTTAGGTCTGGATTTAATGAGAATATTATCAAAATTAATTCCGGACAAACCTCGTCACAGCAAGCTGTGTCTTCCAGCCAGGCCTTGGTGTGAGGAAAACCATTACAGCAAATGTACGCATCTGCGTCGATGACTTCCTTGCCACACTTTACTTTAAAAAAGAAAAAATAACAATTCAATATTTTCCCACATATTGAAGCATATTGTACTTTCATTTACTGATAGTTATCATCATTTTTTGTCCTGACATTCCAAATTCGTTTGCTGTAGATTTTTAGGAAATTGTTGAATGATATGAGGCGCATTGGGCGAAAATGGATCTTAATCCATCCCCCGTTTTGGCATCGCATAATGGGGCTTAAAAGTGAGCAAGTGAAACCCCCATTTTGGCCTCACATACTGGGGGTTTGAGAGTGACACCGTGAATACCCCTTTTGGCAGCACATAATGAGGCATGGAATTAAACCATTGCATCCCCCGTTTTGGCATAACCTAATGAGGTTTGGGATCAACAAATTGCATCCCCGTTTTGTCAACACAAACTTAGCTTTGGGAGAGAAACATTGCATCCCCGTTTCGATATCACTTAATGGGGTTTGCATCACTTAATGGGGAGTGAACAGTTGCATCCCTGGTTTTGCCATAACATAATGCGGTTTGAGAGTGACACCTTGCACATCCGTTTTGGCATATTTCAATGGGGGTTGGAAGTGAATTAGTTCATCCCCCTTTGCATCACATAAGGGTATTTTAAGTGAAGAATGCATCACCATTTTGGCAATGAATAATGAGAATTGGGAGTAATCTATTGCATCCCCGTTTTGGTATAATATATCGAGGTATGGGTGTGAAGCATTGCATCATCGTATGGCAACACATACTGGGGTTAGGAAGTGAATCAATACATTTCCGGTTTTCGCATCACGCGTTGGTCTTTGGATTGAATTATTGCATTTCCATTTTGACATTAAATAATGGAATTTGGGAGTGAAACATTGCATCCCCGTTTTGGCATCACATAACGGGATTTGGTAGCAAGCCATTGTATCACAAAAGTGGATATTGAAGTGAAACCAATTGGACTTTAATTCTTGCATTTCGTTAGAAGTTAAATTTGTGACCGTTATATAGAAATCCGGACAGTGAACGTTCTGGTGAGACTTCGTGTATATACAGGTATTTCTGAGTATTCACTGTTCGTAATTCCAAAAGGGACCCTGTCCGCCAGAAGCAGCTTATAAACATGAAGTTTAATTTTAACAGTGGAAACCAGGAGGACAAAGATTTAGCATACATTTACAGTGACCACTTCTAAAAAAAATGTCTACAGATAACAAACAATACATACAAAAAGACATTTAGTTTTACCCGTTTAAGGTGAAACACGTACTTCATTCAGTCCTATATCTTTTAAGACATATGTGGTTTGACTGTACAGATGGTGGTAAACGCGTTCAATCAAATGCATTGATTCGCCGCTTTCAACTTATAAGTTCATATCGCGGCGGAATGGAAAGATGATATTGGTCCACACCTTATATTTACAGAGAAAAACACATAAGTTATGAAACCAATGCAAGAGCTGCATTGACCCCCAAAACGCTCAGACCAAACTAGTCGGATTTTACGGCTCAATCAATCCATAACATTAATTGATTGCTTATAAGCGCAAAGATCATTCGGTAAACACTAGGTCAAAACTGTACCCTCGTGAATGTTCCTATAACCGTCTAACCAAGTTAAGAGTTGTTGTTATGTACACCAATACACTGATATTCACGAAGGTACGCATCTCCCTACTTTCGAAGGCAGTGGACCAAGTCATGTATAAGAGTGCCGAGTTAAATTAAGCTTCACAGTATTAAATCTTAGCACGGCGTTTCCTTTTAAATCAATATTACCGCCGGGAAAAGTATCCTGCTATTGGTGGATCAGTAGTATTGCTATCATAGCAATCTTAGGCGCCATTGAAGTTATTCGCTACTTCTAATTATTTAAACGTTTTCATGAACTGACCCGTGAACGAAGAAATATATTAGTAGATAGTTTGTTTGTTATTTGATGTTGTGGTTTTATACCGTTTTTCTACATTATTCCAGTTATATCATGGTGACAGTTCATTTATTCATGATCCCTGTGTAAACAAATTTTGAGATTTTAGGGCCTATTTCCTTTACGAAAAAGTATAAACAATTATCAAATTAGGATGACAGCACAACTTTTTATCCGTAATGCAGAAAGTGATTCCCGGTTGTCTTTAGGCGTCAAGTGTAAAAGGTGAATTCTAAATAGTTATATAGTTTATAGAGAGATATCTTTACAATAGTGAATTAGAGACATCGGTCAGTTATCTCCCTTTAATACTCTCTACATCTAGCTAGGTCCTATCATTTGGTTTCCTCTGTTTTTATCATTGGTTATTGCACTGGATGGTGCACTTATAATTGCATTTTCTTGGCCAACTGTTATTAGATTGATTAGTAATTCCACATTTGTTTTCTTTAAACACTGCTATGTAAATTTTCTCTTTTGAATCATCACTTTAATTAACACACTTATGATTAATGTGAACAGAGTAATTGCAATATCTCATTGCGAAAAAGCGATAAAGACAAAGGATTCCAACTAAAAGGACCTACGAACTATTTGGTCTTCCTTGGTCTTTATCTGACAAGGGAGATAATATAATTATCACTAATGTCCCTCATTATGGATTGTATTGTAAATAGTAACTAAATGTTACCTTTGCCCGAGTTCCCATTACCGCCACCTGGAAGAAGTAAAGAGAGAATCATGATACATCCATACTGCTAGAGTTTTTATTCACAAGTTGAATGTAAATATAAAATATTATACATTGTAATACCTGATAACGAAGAAAATTAATTCTTGCAGCTTTAACCCTTTCCCTCATACGGCAATTCAGCAGCAGACGACTTTGAACGTATTTTGTCAAAAAATAGAAAAAATACTATAATTGAATGGATAACCTATGACACAAAGTGGAAAACATTTTGGCAAAAGGAGAAATTGCACGTTTTGTGCAATTTCTTCTTTCTCACTATGTTTCCAAAAAGCCGTCTGCTGCAGAGGTGTCAGAAAGCGTCTATATAAGGGAAAGGGTTAATTAAGGAATAACGTATACACATTTTCATTTGCGGTTTCATTTCCATAGTTTGATATATTCACGTTCCAAATTTCATAATAATGTTCAGTTTTCAGCTGAAAGATCTGATATTTGACACAATAATATAACTTACCATTTCCTTGCCCCTCCCCTTGTCAACGAAAGGTTTATTACAGCGTTAACAATAAACGTATATTTACCATTTCAGTAATATAATTTGAAGTGTTCACGACAGAAATAATGAAAATAATGTTGAGGAAGCGATACGTCGTTTTTTTTATTGAACTTCTAGTCGCATGGAAAAATTAATATCTTGCGAGACTGAAGCTAGAAATGTCATTTTCTCACGCTCCTGAGTAGACAAAACAAAGCCGCAAAATGCTACTGCAACATAAGTTTACTTTTTATCATATGGCTTATATAACCTTAAAACGGAATAAAAAGAAAAATACAAATTTTAAAATTTACAATATGATTTATATATTGTTTTGGAATGCCGTCCCGCTACAACATTTTCAGTGTTGTGAAATCATATTTCAATGACGTCACATCATAATTCAGTGACGTCACATCATAATTCAGTGACGTCTAATTACCATATATGGCATCGAAATTGACCAAGCCGAATTTTAATCCAAACTGTTTTATTTACGCGTGACAATGTGCATGTACTTATGACGGAACATGTGCAGGTATATACTATAAAAGTATATCTTCATTATTTCAGAAAGATCGGATATTAGTTGAACCTACCCTTGCCTTTCCCCTGTCTTTGTGAATTCACTGAAATGAAAATAAGGAGATGTATCCACCTTGATAAATTAATAGTACCAAGAACAGTAACACACAAACACCAATAACAATACTTCAATTCATCTAGATCCTTCGTTCTGCGAATAACTATTTTTTATATCTTAAATTGCATTGTGCTTACAGGGGTTGCGGAACACCAACAGCCTTCATCTATTTTGATATGAGCCGTTCCACGGGAAAACAAACATAATGGCATCTGCGTAATGTATAAACCAGATCAGCCTGCGCAATACGCGCAGGCTGATCAGGGCCGACACATTCCGTCTCTGGGAGATAGAGGTATAAAGTAATGATTCACGAACAAATCCACAGAAGGCGAAAAGTGTCTGTCCGGGTTAGCCTGCGCAGCATGCTTAGGCTGATGTCGGTCGATATTTTACGCAGAGTCCGCAATGTTGGTTTTCTCGTGGGACGGCTCATATGACGTCCATGGTGTTTCGATAATAATTCCAGAAATGCCTAAACTTGAGTGTTCGAGATTGCCGCAGTTCTTAGGATGGTATATCCCGGAAGTGGCATATCAACCCTTTCCCAAAAACAACAAATCGACCCAAAACGATTTGTGAAAATATCTAGGCAAAATATGGAGAACCTGTCAATGTAATAATATTTAGTGAATACAGTTGAAAACATTGCGACAAATAGAGAAATTGCTCAACATGACAATCTCTCTGACAAGTCGAGCTCAGTCCTTAGCGACGCGGATGTCAATTTAGGGGTTGTGAGTTCGAATCCCAGCTCGGCCAAAATCATTTCCGACGTTCACTGTGACCTGCGTCATTGGTCTTTCACCAATGGGCAAACAATCTTTGTGGAAAAACAACCAGTTACTTGGAAAGTACTGGTATGAGAAAGCCAGGAAAAGCATGAGTATGTAAACTGGCCGCCGTGATATGACTTAAACATGATGGCATTAAACCTCAATCAACCAATCAACCTTTTGGCAAAAAGTATTCAAAAGCCGTTTGCTGCAGATGTCTCAATAAGCATCTAGGTGCTAAAGCAGCACTGTCCGTATCAATTATCTATTCAAATAAGAAATGTGTATGATTTACATCATGATTTTGTAATTTGAAAGACAATATGAAATTATGTTCTTAATATGTATGACAATCAATCCTTTAGAGCAGCTTATGAATTTACGGTCTTTTGTAAATTGACTGTTCCAAGCACAATTTGAATTTTAACTATTTTGTTTTATCTCCGTAAGTATTTGCTTCTCGCAGAAGTATGAAAATTAATTAGAAGTATGTTCTCCGTGTTAGTCTGACATGCATGGATATCATGGAGGCAGTAGAGACGATGAGTAGGATCGAACCCGGACCTTTGATGATTTATATTCAAGTTATGGATTGGATCGCTTTAAATAGTCAGCTCAAGAAATGCCCATACTTTCGATCCAGGGATTATTCTCTTTGGTGTTCTAGTCAAATTACATAAAAATATGTCTTGTTGATAATTATAGTATGTAGTTATTTATACTACATGTATGTATAATCAAAAGTACCCACCGAATATTGTATGTTACTATTGTATGTATCGACCATGTTGTTACTATCGAACCTTGGCCCAATTCCACCAACCTTATTTAGCGCAAAGTTATACTTAAATACTAAAAAGCATATTTCATCAATAGTGTTACCAAATCATTTTGTAAAACATTAATAGTAGAATGTAGTTAAGTAAATGACTAAGGTAACATAAAAAGTTACCTTGCTGACTAACAATACTTATTAAGAAATGAAATCGTTTGGCATTTCTATAACGGAAACAGAAATAACGAAATATTCTTTTAAGTATTTAAATAAGGTTGGTTCTACACTATACTGAACAAAACAAACTTATTGCGATGTATAAACATTCACAGCTTGTAAATAGTACATACATTACATCCCAATCACATTGCATAAATATGTCTCGTCAGAGGTTTCACTATCTGAGTATAATTGAATAGAAATGAGCCGTTCCTCGAGAAAACCAACATTGTTGATTTTGCGTAAAGTGTCAGATCAGCCTAAGCGTGCCGTGCAAGCTAACCAGACGCCTATTGTGTATTTTCTGTTCCCTCTATCCCTATGAGACGGAATGTGTCGGTCCGGATTAGCCTGCGGGGACTGCGCAGGCTTATTTTGGTCGATACATTACGCAGAGTCCATAATGTTTTTGTTTTTTTATATTGAACTGTCTTTGTCTCTCTCAAAGTTCTCTCAATTGAATAAGAGAATAATTATTGCGCGGGTGCATCAGCACCAGTGCATATATTGGTTGTGTTTAGAACTACCACTGGTGCAACGGGCTTGCGCATGCGTCAATCATCTTGATCGCGCATGCCTCGTATTTTACCGTCAGCTCTCGGATATTTCCGTCGCAGTTCGTCAATAGACTGGTTCTCGTTCGAGTTTGCAATAGAAGATTAAGATAAATGAACCAGTCTATGTATATGCGAGTAGTTTTTTTATAATTAAAATGTAAATTAAAACCATAGCATAACGTGTACCGGCGTTAAGCCATCGTGGGTCATCCATCAAGGCACAAACCGCGATGAACGTTGCTTAAATTTATGAAAAGGTTTGCCGCTATAAAAGCCGGCTTCCACAGCAAGGCTGTAGAAGTGATATTTTACCATTACCCCGTTCCCGTTACATTTCTCCCTCTTTTCTCTTGACTTCGACCCGAAGTCACACAACTGAACACAAGCAGTATACCAGAGCGTAGTCTATTTAACATCATTGGGAACCACCGGGGTTTTAATCACAGGAAAATGGGAATATTTTCATAAATGCGAAGTTATTGTGCTAAATTTTGCGATTGCAAGAATATATTAAGGAAAAAAAGGACTCGCATGCGCAGACAAATGTTTACAATAAGTTTGGGAGATCTAGGTCAACACGTTGAGAAAAGGTATTTTTGAATTCGTTTTACGTATTTTACTAAAGAACTATTACTACCATATATCATATATTTAAGAGCGGGTTTCGCGTTTTTCGAATCAAACAGTATTTCTTAAGCCATAAAATGCTGATTCCCGCGCTAACATCCAATTGCATCTTGCAGCAACCCTTGTATGTATAAATAGTTTCTGGAAATTTCCCTTCCAACTAAGGTTACTCGTAAAATCGAAAAAGAAAATAACGTTAGTTTGGATGAAAACTGTTTTGAAATTGTAGGGCCCTTTTTCTTAACGAAAGTAGCTCAAAAGTATAAACAATTATCGAATTATGATGACAGCACAACTTTATATCCATAATATGGTAAGTGATTCCCGGTTGTCTTTAGACGTCAAGTGTTAAAGGTGAATTCTACATAGTAATTTAATGTATAGAGATATATCGTTACAATAGTGAATCATGGATTGTATTGTAAATAGTAAATAAATGTAAACTATGTTCGAATCTATGTATAAATAGTGAATGGGAATGTATTTCTTACCTTCCAATGACTGGAGCCCAACAACAACCAAGAGAAATAGCAGTATCCCTGTAACATGCATACTCTTAGCACTGAGTAGTCCCCGATTTAAACAACAACAAAGTCAACGAGACGCCTATTATAGGGACGACAGTGATTCCTCACGACTGACAGCGAACTAAATGATGTGACCACTAACCCCTACGCTTCTGACCAGCGGAATGATACATACGGTATTAATATGTTTCTTTTATTACCTAGATTTACACGGGGGATCTGTCGGAATCATCTGTGACCGCAATAATCGGGGATGTGGACCTTAATCGGTTTATCTTTTTATGGCAATATGACATCGCTTTCTCGATCACTCAACTTTGATATTAAATGGAACGTACAGTAATGAATAAAACAAAACAAAAGTCCTTTGCGCGTTGTAATTTTCCAAAGTTTGATAAATGCACGATGGTAGTTTAAAATGACATGACTAGGTTTTGCTGCCGTGATTTGTAAACAATACACGAACAGGTTTGCACCAACTGAATAGCAATGCTATCCAATAAACATATGTTTTACACTCATCCGGCACGTACTATTAAGTATATAAATATATATAATAACTTATTAATCAGTCGTGCAAAGCTCGCCATCATTGGGCTTGGACTTAATTCGACGTGTTCTGCCCATTAATGGTCGAATTTCCCGTATTTATGCACCACATAAAATAAGAAGTTTGAGCTCTGTGCTATTATAACAGAATAAAGACAACGTGTGAGGTAGGTTAAATCACCTTTTAGATGGACCGACGATGCTGTTGTTCTAGGCTTCTTTCGCCAGTTGGTCATATCTTGGTATGTTCATGGGTAATTTACCTATACTACAGCCAGCTACAGTTAATGCTGACAACGGTCACTTGTATCCTTTTAATTCTGACCACCAGGGGATTTATACTATGTTTCGAATATGTGATTTATGCATTTGATTATATAAGTTATATAGAGGCACTCACAATGCTATAATGTAAGAGGGTGGTATACATATGATACAGTAAACATATTGATGTGGGAACAGAAATGGTTCATTGACCCTGCCATGGCATAGGTAGGAACTGAGTATATTAAAATGTAAACGGCAGATTAAAAAAAATTACTGCACAGACTGGCTTATAGCAAACGATACAAATGTGAAACATATTGGGGATAATACAAACAAATAATTAAAGATTGAGTTAAAATGTCATATTGTACGAGTGCATTAGTCTGTTTTAAGAAAGTTTATTTTTCTCCTTTTATCCAGTCGGTAAAATAACCACCTTCTCTCTCGTTTGCCTGTTGTTTATTATCCTTTCTTTATAGGTTACAATACACCAAACAAAATCCTTCTTTGTTTCCATATAAATCGACCAGTTTCAGTCCTCAATTGGCACACTTTCTAAGCGTTTCTCATGTAGAACACCATATAGCATTGAAAAGAGTTACCTCCTAGCTTTAAAACAATCCAAAGAAAATGTGGGGTCATGCATTATGCAAGAAAGAACTCGCCAGGCGAAAATGGTAACCGTCATTTTGGACCAAATCGGGCCCGGACAAAACCGGTGCTTAGCATTCGCTACTTTCACTTTCAAACAAGGTCAAAATACTAAAAGTGATCAAATCAATCATTTCTAGTGCACCCTATACACATTCACAATGCATTAAAACTCAGGTATTCAATACATTCTGGTGTTGGTATACATTCTATGCAAACAAAGGTTTTTGTAGGGACTATAGTAGTAGATGAGCAAGTCAGCGGATGTATTTAGCGTCATTTGACCTTATAAATACTGGGAGAAATCGGAAAAATCGCACAATTTACTTTTCTATAGAATTTCTCCTTTGTAATTATAATATGATACATGCATGTATCAAGAAATATGACTAGACATCTTTTACGTCAGTTAACCCTTTCCCTTTCCCTCATATAGACGCTTTCTGACACCTCTGCAGCAGACGACTTTTTTTGAAAACATGGCAACAAAAAATATTTATTTATTTATTTATTTGGATTTTACGCCGCTTTCAAAATAATTTCAGTTATATCACGGCGACAGTCCACTTATTCATGATCCCTGGGTAAACAAACCTGTACTAGGCTAGAAAATGTGCCTTGACCAAGGGCACTCCACCATGACCGTAGTGCCGCGATTGGGGATCGAACCCGGGACACCCGGTTTCGAAATCCCCCACGCTAACCCGCAACAAAAGAAGAAATTGCTCAAAACTTTCATTTAAAGGGAGTTCCAAATTGTTTTCAGGTTTTTTTTTTTAAACCTCAAAATCATTCAATGGTCAATCATGCAAAACAGGTAGGATTCAGAAATCATCATCAAGTTTTATTTTCTCCGGATGTTTCAAATCAGCTGGATATTTTGGAATGTGAAGTATGTGACAAAATACGTCTGATGTGGAAGGGTCAAACTTGTCTTCATGAGGGAAGAGATCAATCTGTGAATAAGTGGAAGAAGATCTGAAATGACTCTTGTAATCAACCGATGGTACGTTTTTGTTTGGTGCGGTTCATGAATGCATTTTATACCAAACGTTAATATATATAATATGCTAATTATATAATGATATACTGGCTTGTTGAATAAGTAGATGCCTCGGATGCAGGATATCGCGGAATCGATCTCCGACAGGGTCTTACCAAAGACTTAAAAATTGAAGTAATGTCTGCTCACCTTGGATCTCAGGATTGCAGGGTTAGAATAACAGGTTTCCTAATGTATTGAACAAAGCATAAGTCCAACTAGTTGTGAGAAATATTAGCATTACAATGACAATGACGATGACAATGACACATATTACTTGAAAGTATCTAGGCCACCGGCCCATAGTAAAACGTATTCGATTTAATTAATAGTTCTTTTTCATTAACATACAGAATAAATATGATATTTTCTTTACTACATCAGGATTGTTGTTATTGAGCAATGACTAAAAGTTAATAATGTTGGTGTCGCTTGTATACTAGTTGAATAGGAATACATTTCTTATTTCACCTTACTTTGAGCAATGAAATAAAACATGACATTCACATTTAATTATGTTTGTTTAACAACACATGCATATTCTTTGTGACACCAATATTTTATAAAGTAATACTAGTATTCAATATAAAGGGGATATAAATAACAAGCTCTCAATGCTACCATGTTATTTATTTTACTATTTAAATGAAGATATTTTTTACAGAAGTCAAAGTTGACAGATTCTAACACTTCTCAATATGTGTGACACCCATAATATTGGTTAGATAATCGAGTCAAACAATTTGAAAATATCTTTACAAGGCAAATAACAAAATCACCTTTGATATTTATCAATAGTAAATTAAGTTTTTTTGACTTGAGATGCAAGTTTTAGATGAGCTGAAGACCATGACAGCATAGGGGTAATACAAAGCAACTATATACAATACATGATCACATAAAACATTCATTAAATCGGAAAACGGAATCTAGAAAGTTAGCCTGTATTACTTTTATTCTAAAAAGTAGACAGGAAAATAACAAGAAACACTTAAGCCTAAAGCGAAAAGTATGAACATTTTCAGCGATGTGTCCATTGTCAACTTTAAGGGGATTGTAATTAGTCGCCGGGCAGAAGCCCGCGACTTCTATTTTTAATAGCTTTTCGGAAATGACATGGGAGGAGAAATTATTATTAGAATATTTCTTTTTAAATGTCTTGAACATATTACAATTGCGTTTGTTTAAAAACACTAAGTTATAACACATCTAAAATGCAATAAATATTCCGATGTTTTAAGTGTGTGCAGTTTCTTTATTTTGACTAGCATTTATGTTTTTTTGTTTGATTTACGAAGACAAAACAGTCCCTATTAGCTAGACTGAGATACTTTATTTTCATATACTATGTAATCAAAACTACTACAAACCTTTACGTCGCACAGTCTAGTTTGTTTACATACGCGCACCTGCTAGCAGCAGACTATCGATATAAAAATCACGTCGAATTCTCCTTTTAATAGATAAGTATCAACATAAACTGGTAACAGAAACAAAAATAAGATTTTTTTTGTGAAAAGATGTCTCAAATATAAGCCTGTTTATTGGTCGTGAACGTCGAAACTCCTTTTCCTCAGTTCGTGACCTAGTTTCATATTGCCAAAATGTAAAGCGAAGTAACCGGAAGTAAAATGTAAACTTAGAAAAGTGACTTGTTATGCAGACACAAAATGTCGCACGAACAATTGATTTCTTAAATGCATGGGTCGAATGTAGGAGAAAGAAAGATAATATATAAATGCCTTTTTTCTCTCGAATGCAGTGGAATAAAACATGCACGTTTTATTCACTTTGTTCGATGTATGACACTACGACTCGATCTTGACACGAGGTCAACATTTCGAAAGAATGCCCAAACACCTTATTACAGATAGATAGCTAATATTACCCACTTAAATGATTAAATATATGTGATATTAAATGTTTATTAGGCTTGAAACAAATTAAGAGAAGAACAAACGCTGATAAACAATATATTTAGAAATAAAGAAAGTCTGCTCTTTCGCACCCAATTATTTCCATACTTGCCACCTATTAAATAGTAATTGGATTCGCAACTGGCATTTCTCTTGCGCCAAACATATATTGTCTGCAAATCTCAATGCCGTACATGCAAAAACATCAAGGTAATAGCAATTTTTAACAATTTTCTTTTTTTTTTCGCTTTTTTCTCATATGGGATTCAGTCTAAAAAGGAGGAAGTTCATGTCTTCAGCAATTTAACCGTTTTCTCAATGTATTACGCGTTTAAAGGTTTTCATTGTTGCTTCAGACATGGAAAGGGTTTAATAGCTTTTTATTGCATGTAGATTTAAATCCCAAAATGTATTTGTTGTGGTTTTATTGACAAATACAAAACATCCAAAATCCTGACCAAAAGAAATCCTGAAATTTGTAGATCTATGTGGAATTTCAAAAATCCTGGAATTAGTCCTTAATGAAAACATTATGTGTATGTTAAGACTAATGAAAGTCAAGAATACATGTGTGTTAACAAATAAATCAATGCAGTCTTTTCCGGCGACATTGATGCCTTGCATCAATTTTCCCTTGTTATTTTTATATTTAGAGACAATTTCAATTACTGCCTGTTGATAATACTATATACAAACATGTGCATAAGGACATATAACACACGCGCACACAGAACAGAGCATGTCCGTGGGATTGTCATTGGTAATTGATCCGGATATCCCGCCTGACACGCAAAGCAAAGTATACGCGCGCGTTAAAAAATATATATATAGCTCACAGAACAGAACATGTAGGTGAGGAGATTTTTCGTAGTTGACCTAGACATCCCCCGACACGTAATGCAAAGCATACGGGTTCATATAAATACTGCCTGGCTGGTGTCAGGATGAATGGACCAGTAGTACTGGTAACTTACCCAGGAAAACATGTTGAGGCGGCGTAAAAAAACAAAGATTCCAATAAGTAAGGAGATTCACTTTACCGATTATTAAACAATGGTGAATGTTGGGAATTGTAGTGGTTTGTTTACCCAGAGATCATGAAAAAGTGAACTGTAGCCGTGATAGAACTGAAATAATGTTGAAATGGCGTAAAACTACTCCTTTAAAAAGAATTGGACTTACACAGATAAGTATTATGCTAAAAGCAGTTTTAATGTTGACATAAGTAATTAGTGGATAACGTTTTAGAGATCGTCTGCTGAATATGTGTTAAGAATTCTGAGATACAGACTAATAGGTCGCAAACAATAACAATGACTGTTAGACAAATGCTTAGGTTGTCTATAGTTTTACCTGAATACTTTTTGGTGCACCTATTGCGGGCAATTTTGGAGAAGAATTTTGAGAGGAAAGGGACAGCCTGTAATGAGTGAAACCTCATTGTATCACAATGTGTTACAACTAAATGACAAAACCATCTTTCTCTTAATGAGAAATATTCAAACAAAATAGTATTTTATATCAGGAAAGTAATTCCCAACATGTTTTTATGAAACTCATAACTTCAGTGCCTAGTCGGTAGCTAATTCCTTGATTAATGAGACGAATCATACCAACATTCATGCATTGTTGTAAAGTGATTGCTTTGGTGAAAAAGAAGATAGTTCTGTAACTGGAAACCTCCCCCTTTCAACAATTATTTTATATCCTATATGTTATACTATTTGTCGGCTTCAAGTCAAGATGGTAAACCTCAAATGTGCCAGGTCAAGAAAGCAAAAATAATGGTTTCGCATGAATAAGTCGAACATGAAAAATGCAGAGTGAATACCTCGTACGTTCCTTTTTTTTCAAATTTTACAGGAGAGGTAAAAAACTAAATAACTTTCACAAAAAAAATGTCAGATACTCCTGCCATTCTGTATGAATAAATTGACCTTGAAATGTATTTTTCAAATATACCCCTAAACTGTTTCAGAAAAATATATAATTAAATGTTCGTTTTTTTTTGTCGCATCAAACAATAAGTCATCCGTTCACGCTTATATAAGTATGATGGATTGATACTCAAGACACTGTATGCATTTTTCATTATATTGTTCTTTTGTATTATACATGTACCAGTATAATTCCAATAAAGGGTACACAAAACGACCACAATTCAATTTATTAGAATCCATCGCCGTTTTGTGTAATCAGTTTTCTATAAAATAATATATAAATGCAACTGACTGGTTTCCTTCATCTTCACCTCCAGACGATATGCAGAAGACGAATGAAACGACGTCACAATACTATCGACCATTGCATACGTTTTTATTTGGTTGTTGGTTATAAACGACTCCAGATACTTATAATGAATACAGATGCACATGCTGATCTGTCTCCAGGTTCAGTTTTCTGTAGGTTTTTTTCTTGTCCATTTACTAAGAGTACAAATGATTTAATTTGTTCAATATTCTAAAACAAAACATCAATGTATCTCAATTAATACTTTAAAGATTGGAACTCTTCCTGATCCATTTGATCAGATTATTTAATATTGCAAGTACAACAACACCACGCATTGTCTCTTAACGCTACGCCAGCACGCTGTTTGATAGTCTTCAACTGTTTTCATTAGAGGCAATTATTTCCTAATTAAGTCGTGTATAAGGGGAACATAGAATGGGTGAAAATCTATTGGAATATTCTTTTTTTTAACTCCATTACATGGTTGAATGTTGAACCTTTGATTCTAAGTGGTTGATCATGAAGTTTTCCTATTTCTTAAATCAAATCTCTTGGACTATGATTTCTGGCTTTCCTCGGAAACTCTTCAAAGTTAGCTTGATCGTTATTCAATTTAAACGAGATCCTGTCTTTAACAGAATAACGCAATACTCTAATGTTTGTTAGCACTAGATCACCTACCTTTGATCCTGGTCGAATTGAGGAAAGAAAGTTAAGGTCATTACTCTTTTTTTTTTTAAAAAGTCGGACATGAGATATCTGACATTATATGGTTGCATTGGTCTTGCCTCTTTGATATCTTTAACATATTGTTTGGGTACAAAAATGTCCCTTTTATGATTTTTGATGGACAGTTTTCTAGAAATGACGCTATGGACACTATCTGCCTCCACCTGTGTGTGTTCCTTTCCAACAGCAGTCGGTGTTAAGTATGACGTGCTTTACGTGGACATCGCATATAACAACACATTATACATAATGCAATATGCAAGACGAAAAGGTCCCCCGGAAAGGTCCCCGTGATTTCTGACCTGAAATAACATTCAACGTCTACGGAACAAAGGTTGAACTATGTCAGATTATGACATGCAAGCTTTGTCCGATAATATAATGCACTTGCATTGGAAGAAGGGCATAACAGATCACATTGTAAGGTAAAATTAATTACACGAACACTGGGATCAGTGAAACTTAACTCCATTTCCATTTCCTCTCTAGCTAATGTTTCCGATGAATAGCCTGATCATCTTGAGTTATATTTCCTGCAGCATAAGGTACACACATGACACACTGATCTTGTTTGGGCTGGAACAAACGTCTTTTCATGTCATTGAATGTTTTTTACAATAAAGTTTTTCTAGCTTTCTCCAAATCTGCCTTGCGCAGAATTCTCGATATTCTTTGTACACATCTGCCATACTTTCGAATATAGGTTCAAATTAAAACTTGGACGTTGAAGCCCTGTAGAACCGAGACTCCACTTCGTTGAGAGATTCAAGAAATACCTTGCAACTGGATCGTATTCTTCCATTGCGTTCCTCTTGGGAATTTTGCATATTCACTGAAAGAAACGTAATTATTTTCGTAATTATATGCCTTATTTATAAAATAAAATCAACATTACTTCATTGCTTTCAATGTATACAAAGATAAAACTTTATATATATGTAGGATGATCATGATCTACATTGGTCGCAATTAACATTTTCAGCAGATTATATTCATGTCAAGGCGTTTCGTAGATTTAAATTATGTTTAAGTCCGATACGAATTATCTTAACACGGATGTTTGTATCGTAAATATATCCACGCAACCCTTAGCTATAAAGGAATTTCCTAGTTTTTGTTTAAAACGTTTAATAGCGTCCGCTGTAGGAGCGGGAAGTCGTGGGTTCGATCCTCGGCCGGGTCATACCAAAGCCTTTGAAATGGTCGTTATGATTTGCTGATGTTAGGATGAATGAATCCGTAGTGCTAGTAGCCTACATTGGAATCGCCGTGATCTATCTGAAAAACAAAGTGTTTGGTATACCCAACCGGAGAGTTAACCTACATCCGAGGTTGACGCTCTAAACACGACACAGTCATGGCCTTATTTGAGTTCCTTTGGTCATACAGCTGAAATACGAAATTGAATCAATACATTTAAAACAATTTACCTGACGGTTAACGGTTTGGAGTTACTGGTACTTATGCAATTGTAAAACTGTTCACCCAATAATTCAGTCTTTTCACCCAATTCGAATGATGCTAAAATTAAGCTTTTTTTACACTGGAGCTCGTCCTCCATCTTCTCACAAGTAGTACCGGTAAGCATTCGGCTTTCACCGGCTATTGTCTCATCCTTACATCATACACTTGCACTAAGAGAAGTTATAATCAAAGTACTGAAAGTACTGAAGGTAGAATTGTGACCGTTTAAGAAGAGATACAGAAGTGCATATATGAATATTTATTTTAAATAAATCCCCACCATGGCAGACAAGAAATGATGCATCAGGCCAGAATGAAATGTTTCCAAGATCATCATGTCTTGTTGGTCTAGTGAAAGTGAATTGACCCCTACTTCGAAAATATCATTCGGTTCGGAATGTTTTAAAATCATTATCCCTGTATTGTAGAAGAAAAGGATTAAAAAGAAAATCTCGAAAATGGGAATAAACTTTGATAAACATTTCACACACATATATTTTAAATGATACAAGTGACTTCATTCTTTTTTCTAAACTTTTATATAGAAAAATGCATAATTTGGATAACGTTTTCTGGTTATTGCTTGTTAAGAGTTCGATGAATTTATAAATGTTTGGTATAGAACAATAATGTTTTCGTATATAGATTTGTCTTAGATCATTGTTTAACCCTTTCCCCCATACAACAAATCTGCAGCAGACGACTTTGAAAACATTGTGACAAAAACCTGAAAAATATCCATAAAAGATAACTAAATCGTTAACTAAAGTTTAAAACATGGTGGTCAAAGGAGAAACTGCTCATACTTTGGCCACAATGTTTTCAAAAGTCGTCTGCTGCTTTTGCGTCGAAATGCGTCTACGGATGGAAAAGAGTTAATGGACAATCAAGTAAAAAATGAAATTCGTCTTCTATTGTGTTACATAATTTGCATTTATGGTCTGATATAGGAGTCTGAACAGGTTGTTTCCCTCTTCCAGTTTCAATTTCCAGTTGGTGACCTGAAAGTCTAAATTTTGTTAATCTATATTTATTTATTATTATGTTGTCTAAATACATCTTAAAATCAAAGGATTTGATTAGAATATATGTTTTAGCTTTAGAGGTTTGACTTAGATCGGCATCCCAGTTTGGGATAAAAATATATTTTACCCCTTGTTTTTTTTTCTTTATGAAAGCGTTAATGTTTTCGACACCTTTATTCATCCATACATAACTAACACCAACATTATTCAATATAAATTTAACCTTTGATGCCCAATTTGCTTTATTTTCATTTATATCATTTAATATTTGTTTGTATATTGCATATATGTATTTGCGTTCGTCTGTTCTCGTGACTTTTAACCAGCATTTAATTATCAAAGAACGGCGTTGTCACTTCCAATTCACCGTATATAAAATGATTAGGAGTCTGACTTTTGACGTGTAGTAGTTGCTTACAAAATCTAGTATGCAGCCTTTCTGCGCGTTAAAGCCTAACTGAAGCCCCATACCTTGACCCCGTAATTAAGTATTGGTAGTATAAGCTTATCAAAAAGTTCAAGTGTATGACTAATAGTGATCTTTTTTAATACTGTTAGATATTGTTTTAATGCAAAAACTGCTTTTAAAGCTTGCCCTCCTATATAGTCAAACGTTTGTAGAAAGGACACTCCTGACGAAAATGATATCCCTGAATATGTAAATTGTTTCACTATTTCTAATGGATTACCGATGTATTTAAAAACTACTTTTTCCGATATTTTTCCATTTTTTCTAAATATCATGACGTTTGATTTCTTTACCTTTACTGATAATTTCCATTTTTTTGCAAATAAAACTATATCGTCTGCGTCCGCCGTCAAATTCATTTAGATACATGTAGTCCTCTAAGTCATTTACATACATTGCAAACATAAATGATGACATACAGTCGCCCTGTGGCGCTCCAATGAAACAACTGAAACTTTCACTGAAGTTATCATATTTTACCATTGACTTGATGTTTAAAAATTGAAAAATAAAATTTCATCAGTTTTAGCAGTAAAATCGTGCCAAGAAGTAATGAGTTGGGAAAGTATGTGCTGAGAGGTCCATAATTTCAAACTTGCTAAGATTTGGTCTGTGCAATGAATGTACCAATTGAAAAATGTATTGTTGATGTATTGTCTACACCATCATTGTAATGTTGTTTATCATAAATAAAATTATTCCTTTTTTTTAAATAAACTTTTAATCAAAATGTGTGTTGTCAGTGTTGTCTTCTTCAGCAGTTTGACAGAAACAAAGCCTAAATCTGAAATTGTGTCAATGTGTTATTTGTCAACTCTGTCCCATAAGTTTTTCCTGTGATTTGAACTCTCATAAAAAAGCACGGAAAGGGACAACTGTACTTTCCGACTTTGATTAGATATGTTTTCAATTAAATTGTAAAACATCTTTTTCTTGTTTCATTCTCCTTTTGCAACAATGTGTTTAACTATATACAATGATAACACTTGCAATGAATGGGATTTTCTGTATCTTAGCTTAGATTGTTATTAAATTCGTCTGCTGCAGAGTTTTTATAATGTGGGGTGGGTTGTGATTGGTAAAGGGCGAGCAGGATTGGGAATTGAGTGTTGCACTTATTATAATGAAACACTCGCCTGCCTGTGCATGTTTTAGCTTAACTTAATTCTTTAATGTTCTTTCCATCACCAACTCAGTCATCTGTTAGTAATCAACTCTAGTAACTAGAGTTGACTCTATACACAACTTTAATTTGTCGAAGGAATAGATGGACTGAGATAAAGAGAAAGAAAAGGCTAAGCAATGCATACTAACATTATGGCTAAGGACATGAACGAATATGTATGGACTAGCGCCTAGAATTTCGTACTTTCCCGATCCTTCATTCCACTCGCTTATGCTAGCGGGCGAGTGGATGTTTACATCTCTGCCGAGAGGGAAGAAATGGTTACAATTTATAAAGGGTAATTGCGCGATTGGCGATATCTATAAATATTTGTGTACACTTAAATATGATATTTACACATTAAGAGACTTTGTAATTTTATTTGGATACCTAGAATAAGTGAATTTATTTTACTTAATTTACTTTTGCTTATGTTTGCATTCGTAATTCAGTCCGATTTGTTTGCTCTATTTTTGTATGCGTTTTGGGGCATTTACATCACGTGACTTCAAAATTCAACCTGTAACAATGGTCTCGTTTGCGCATGCGAGCAACTATACCAAAAACGACTCTCTGTCCTGAATCCATAGTGGTTTAAAAAAAATTTATTAGCGTTTCAGATCAGTTCACCCAATGATAAACAGTCTTTTCAACCAAGTCGATTGTTGCTAAAAATAAGCTTTTACACACTGGAGCTCGTCCTCCATCTTTTCACAAGTAGTAACAGTAATTATTCGACTTTCACCGGCTGTTGTATTATCCTAGAAACATACTCATGCAACAAAAGAAGTTATAAAAACTTCTCTCTGTCCTGAGTCAATAGTTTTCTTAGCAACATACACGTGCACTAAGAGAAGTTATAAAAACATCTCTCTGCCTGAATGTAATAATGTTCTAAACATTATTAAAAACATATATTCTGTCTTCTTCTGTGGCAACTGACCTTTTCGCAAACAGACACTATTTCCCATCTATACGCTTCAATCCTATATATTGCTAACCCTTCTTCTACGGTGCCTAGATTTTTTTTTAACCAGTGCGGGTAATCATTTCTCATGATCCACAGCGAGGACATTTTCATAAACATTGTTATTTGAATCGGAGGCGGAGGTCTTTTCGACAAAAAAGGGGTTACTCTCTATACATAGAGATGCACCAAACCACGTAGACATTCTCTGCGATGGCTCGTATGTTGGGTCTGCCATGTGATTATCAAAATCGTAATCCGACTCACCATTCAACACGTCCATGGCTGCATCCGAATTGTCGCATTCAGAAGATGAATGACTTAAGTCAGAAAAAAGTATCAATCGCCAAAGATGATTCGGTCGCAGAAGTCTTGATTTGTACGGTCATTTGGTGGACCGTATTAGGTTCCTTGTCGGTGACGCTACCGTCAAACTTCTTTAATGACAAAATTACCATCGGTCTTCCCACTCAATACATTTTTAAGAAAATAAAAAATGTTCATTCTTTTTGCGTACGTTTAGTTTATAATTCAAATGTAACCTTTCTGGTTTTCACACAGGTCAGTGGATTCCGTTTTCTCTTAATTCACGAAAGTGTGAAATGTCTAAAGCTTCATCTGGGAGAATAATATGGATACAGAATAAATGGGAATAGGGGCTGTAATCTTCAACGTACACAATGTTATCCATTCAGTTAAGGTAAACGGAATGGTCCTATAATCGGTACTTGTTCCAGTAAATGTATCTCTGTTGCGTAGTCTGGTTTAAAATACAGCAATGTACGTTTGACAAGATGTCGTAAGACAGGGAAGTAATAGAGATTAATTAATTAATTCACAAGACGGCGAGTGCATTATATTCTAATCTTTGAAAAAATGAGTTGAATAATCCGTTTATTACATTTCATTGTTATTTGTTGTAATACATTAAATTTTTAAATACGTGTCTTCAACCATAGTTTATATTTACTGTGGAATATTGTTTGTCGTTTTACCTACTTTGGGCATTATTTTCGGATGAGGCGTGGCCATGTAAAAAAGGGAGGGGCACGCATGCGCAATTGTGTAGTAGATTATAAAAATGTAATTCACTGGTGGGTAATAACAATAAATCAACGATTATGAATTTTCTTTCACCGAGATATTCTTATCTTTGATGAATAGAAATGTAATAAATGCATTTCTTAGTCAGTTAGCTCAACTAGCATGTTCTTTATACGTATATGTTTCAATACATATTCCTTGAAATATACAAACAAATATTTAGATAAATATATGGAATACAAAAATGTTAAAGTTAGAAAACTCATTTATTTGGAAAAGAGCCTTAGGTATTGAGTAACACCCAATTACGTCATTGCACATTTGTCATTATAAGGCAATGATGCTCGAAACTAATGCGAAGTTTTTGATATATTGAAATACAGCCGATTGCCAAGTGTTATTTTGATGGAAAAAAAACGTGTCTCCAACTTAATCAAACGTCTGTTTTGTGGCTGTAATATAATAAATATTAATTCCCTTTGTTTTGCTATAAAACCGTTCATTTACCGCAGACACACTTCGAAGACCAATTGTAAGTTTTAATACAATAGTAATTGAACTCGCGATGTATAGCTGGGATTAGGACAATAACATATCTGTTATGTATGCATGAAAAGACGCGTATCTAATCCGATTCCGTCATAAAAGAATACAGTAAATAACACGAAACATAGGCTAATACGATTATCCGCAGATCTTTGTAAGACAAAACCCCAATTTGTAGCAGCTGTAAGCGAAACATTTACGTACATCTATGTAGGAATAAATAAACTGACAAGTAATTGTACTCCAGTACCAGTACTCCACATACAGTGTTCAATCATCTTTTGACTGGTTGGTTTTATGGTTGTACATGTATTTAATTGCCACCGCTTAACAGATGAATTAACAGATGAATTAACAGATGAATTAACAGATGAATTTCTTGAAAACTTGCTCGAAGATAATTGAAGACTTCACGTTATTCATTACGTATCGTGGCTACTTCATTTACCAAGAATTCCACATAAATAACGAAACACGGACACTTAACTGTTAATGTTCTTTCCTGCCTTCATGACTGGATAGCTTCAATGGGTTTACAATTCGCATGATAGCCTCTTTTAGTTTCATGAAAATAATAAACTTATTGTGAAACCCTTTCAGTCTCAATGAGATCACGATAAGGGTAAATTGTCCTGATAGTTGTTGCATAGATATATATTTCCTTCGGTTAACTGGATAAAATACAGGGGTTTTGAGTTCGAGCTCAAGCTAGACCGACATTATACTGACGTTTGACAACAGTTAGTGCGACAGGCCTCACTTGTCCTCTACAAATGATATATCGAAAATAACTTATGTTTTAAAGGTATAGATACCTGATTATATAGATGGTCGATCTGATTACAAACTAAATTATATTTCTCCACACTGCTTGGAGTTCATTATCTATGAAGGAAATAAAGATTTAAATATAAATAACAAAGGATACCTCAATTACCGCACACAAGAAAGAAAACAAACGATGAAAGAATATCTACCAAATAGCCTATACAAGTACCGTCCTAGCGGTTTTGAGTCCGCCTGGTAAACAAACAATGACAATTGAATCCCCATCGCGTGTAACCCTTTCCCATATACAGCAAACTAGCAGCAGACGACTTTGAAAGCATCTAGGCAAAAATACGGAAACACTACATAGATGAAAGTAAAATGATTGGAAGGATTTAAAAACATTGAAGGAAAGGGAGTAATTGTTCATTATGAGCAATTAATCCTTTTGCCACAGTGTCTTCAAACGTCGTCTGCTGCAGAGTTGTCAGAAAGAGTCTGTATGTAGGAAAGGGTTTAACATGGATGTGCTACCCGGATATTACTTAAAAAACTTCATGATCAAACTGAAATTCTGATGAAAACGTCATAAAACACCATTCCAACGAACAAACCAAATGACAAAGCATCGGAACAACAGGAAAACAATGACATTACAGATGTAAATAAAGAGAACAATAAAAACTAGACATTGTAACTGTTGCTACAGTTACGAACGATTCCCCACACTATATTAGGAACACATGTACTAAATTTCAAGTCTCTATCACTTGTCGTTTTTGAGTTATACAAGTCCGAAAAATCGACCAATCAGAAACGAGTATTCGGTCACACGCTAATACACTTGAAAAAGTAGTACTACTTGATTAGGAACACATGTACTAGGTTTCAAGTCTATCACTGGTCGTTATTGAGTAATACAAGTCCGAAAAATCGACCATCAGAAACGAGTATTCAATCATGCACAAATACACGTGAGAAAGTAGTATCATGTGATTCGGAACACATTTCAAGTCTCTATCACGTTTCGTTATCGAGTTATACAAGCTCAAACAATCAACCAATTATTAAAATATTGAACAAGGGGATATTACTTTGCAACAAAGTGGCTCAGAGTTATAATGGTTGCAAGCTTCACATTGCCATCTATCTATGTTCCAAGAGATTACTTTGCAACAAAATGGCCTATCTATGTTCCACGTTTCAATATTATCTGACCATTCGTTCACAAGATATCGCTCGGACAACGATTGATGAAAATATTGAACAAGGGGAGATAACTTTGCAACAAAGTGGCCCAGAGTTATAACTCTTGCAAGGTGCACAACTTCACATTGCCATCTATCTATGTTTCAAGTTTCAATATTATCTGACCATTCGTTCACAAGATATCGTTCGGACAACGATTGATTACAATATTGAATAAAGGGAGATAACTTTGACCTTTCGTTCACAAGATATCGCTCGGACAACGAGTTGGATAGGAGAAAAAACAAGAGGGCCATGAGGCCCTGGTATCGCTCACCTGAGAATGGGCTATTTAAGACATGACTCTCTCATGCTCAAGCCAAAAATATTCGAACCTGACATAGATATCAGCAAGACACACTTTCTGGCAAAGTTTCAACATGCTCAAGTTTAAAATGTGGATTCCAGAGTGACCTAGTTTTTGACCGGACATGACCTATATTCGAACTTGGCCTAGATATTACTTAGACAAACATTCTGACAAAGTTTCAACATGCTCAAGTTTAAAATGCGGCTTCCAGAGTTGTGACAAGAGTTTCCTTCAATTTGGCCTTGTGACCTTGTGGCCTTGTGACCTAGTTTTTGACCTGACATGACCCATATTCAAACTTGGCCTAGATATCACTTAGACAAACATTCTTACAACGTATCAAGATAGATAGATAGATACTTTATTTTCAACTTGTACAAAATAAGTACACCATTGTTACAAATACAAATACAAATTCAATTTCATATACAAATACAAATACAAATTCAATTTAAATTTCATATCGTGACATATTTACTACAATAGGATTCTATAGAATGTTAATCGAGAAAATATGGAAAAGAATTGATTTAGTGAAAATATTTTCCTGTTTATGTTATCGTGTAAAATTTCACGGAGGAATGTGACTATTTCTTTCTTCAAAAGCATATTTTATGAATTTACATAGCTTTAATAATGTGGCTGGATTTTCAATTTGCATTAGATGTATAAACTTTTGCATGCTTGGCTTGACGTAATAGTAACGTTTAATGTATATTTCTCGAAGATTCTGGTGACAAAGGCATTCGATAATAAAGTGGTATTCGTCGTCGATAGTTTGTAAATTACAGTAAATACACACTCTCTCATTTCTCGGAATTCTTACCCGCCCGTGTCTACCGGTTTCTAGGCGTAAATTATGAGAAGAGGTGCGTAATTTTGTAAAATAATTTCTGTATTTCCTAAACGTTACTGTTTTCAAATAGTTTTCTATTCTGAATTCTGATTTTATATGAATGTATAAACAAGATAAAATACTATTAGATGCCAAATTAGACGTCCATGTTTGTGAAAATTCGTCAAACAATCTTTGTTTAAATATGTGAACAAAATGCTTGTGATTAACTAAGTTAGGATTTTCCCATATATATAAAAATCCGTTTTGTTGAAGCAACTGTTTAACCTTTGATAACCAGTTTATCTTACCTAAGATAAGATCTTTTAACATTACATCATACATTGTTTTTAATAAGATATTTTTTGTTTGTAAAAGTTTTATCCAATATTTGATTATCATTATGTGCCTATTTATAAATACTGGGTAACGACCCAACTCCCCATATACAGCTGCATTACAAGTTGATTGTTTAACTCCTAATATTGTTTTGCAAAATTTCAAATGGATTCATTCTAACTCTTTGGACTTGGTGAATCCCCATGTTTGACTCCCATAATTCAAAATTGGACTTACAAATGCGTCAAAAAGTTGCAGCGAAACTTTTGGATTAACATTGTGTTTAAATATATTGCTTACTAAAACATGCATAGCTTTAAGTGATTTACCTACCATATACTGATTATTTATTGCAAAAGTACCTGTATAATTAAACACCACTCCTAAATAGTTAAAGTTATCGACTATTTCAACTCCATTGTTGTTATAGGACCATTTTTCATGTGGTAGTATTTTACCCCTTTTTCTAAAAAACATGATTTTAGTCTTTTCAATGTTTACCTCGAGTCCCCATTTTTTACAATATTCATATAACAGATTTAACCTATGTTGTAGATCTTCTTGAGAGTTACCAATAATTACCATATCATCTGAAAACATTATTATAATCAAACAAATTTCATTTAATGTTAAACCGCATTTATCGGAATCTTGTAAAAAAAGTTCGAGGTCCTCTAGGAAGAGAGCAAAAAGTGCAGGAGAGCTCGTTTGGCCTTGGATGAGTCCAATCGAAATATCGAAAAAGTCTGAAAATGAATTGCTTAGTTTCACGCAGGATTTTACTGATGCATACATAGACCTGAAGATTCTGAGAATCTTTCCATCCATCCCCATGTTAAATAACTTATACCACAAGGCATTTCTATTTATTGAATCGAACGCCTTTTTTAGATCTATAAAGGCGCAAGGTAATCGTAATTTTTTATTAAGTATATGTTCTACAAGATTGGATAATATAAATATTGCGTCATTGGTGCTACAATTTTTTCGAAATCCGAACTGCGAGTCTGATAAAAAGTTGCTTTCTTCGAACCATGAATCAACTCTCGCGTTTAGAACGTTAGTAAATAATTTACCCAAATTACTCATAAGAGTTATCCCTCGGTAATTGTTTGCATCTGCTTTGTCTCCCTTTTTATGTATCGGGATAATATAACCCTTAGACCATGATTCTGGAAAGTAACCCCTATTAAATATAATGTTGAACATATCAGTCAAATGTCCTGAAATAATATCCATTGACTCTATCAAGTATTCATTCATCAAATTATCGCTTGGGCTAAGAGCCTTGTTTTTATTTAAACGCTTTATAGCCGACTCCACTTCCGACACTGTAATTGTTTTATTGAGTTCTTGAAATGTATTTTCGCTTGCTTCAAAAACGTGGTTTTCAGCAAAATGTTCTACTTCATGTATGTGCACCTTTTTGATAGAATCAAATAACTCAGAAAAATGGTTTTTAAACTCATCCATAGGTATTTCGGTAACTACAGAATTTGATTTACTTTTAAAGAACTTCCAGAAATCCTTTGGTTGTTTTTTACGTAAGCTTTCGAACTCTTTCGATTGGTTAATTTTAAATTTCCCTTTTTTCAAACGAATTACTTTCTTATATTCTAATCTACAGCTGCACAATAATACCCTACTCACCGTTGATTTATTATTGTTAAATAAATTCAAAGCATTCTGGTAATTTCGTCGAGCCTCAATGCACTCACTGTCAAACCATTGTTTATGCTTGGTTTGTTTAGTACTGGTATGGTAAGTGCGCTGGAAAAGGGGTTGTGCAACGTTTTGTATACATTCTGAAAAATCAGTTATCATTTTTCCTACACTATTTACATCATCATAGTCGCTATCATATACTATGTGGTTTAAATTGCTCAACTCTGAAATAATACTACGCCTGAAAGATTCTCTCTTCTGAGGATTCCATTTATAATATTTAACTGAATTGACTGGGGTTGTTTTGTTATGTGGCATGTTTTGACAGTTGAGAGTGAATGATATCGGTGCGTGATCACTGAACATTGTGAACTCGCCTATAATGAACTCATGGATACTATTAAAATCACGCTTTTTCAATAGAAGGTAATCAATTGTACTACTTGATTGCTTAGAGAAATATGTAAACGAGCCTGTATATTTGTCGGCCCCGAGTCTACCGTTAGCTACACTGAGCGATGTTGACTTACACAAATCCAAAAGTGTTTTACCTCTCACATTACATGTACAATCTAAGGAGGCCCTTTTCGAGGCTTCATCAATGCTATAATCACAACAGTCTAAAAAATCGACTTTTTTATCAAGATTGATAAAATCATCTCTTTGGCCAATTCGGGCATTGAAATCGCCGACAAGCATTACAGACCCTATTTGGTCATAATTAAAAACATCCTGCTGAAGAAGCTCGAATAAATTTACATTCAAAATGTGTTGCATTGGCGATTCTTCGGGCCACAAATATACAGCACAGAGATAAACATCGCTTTTGGATTGGAAATAAGTACTTTCAAATTTCAACCAGATAATTGTATCATGGTGATTTTTAACAATAGATACTCCTTTTTCAATTGTGTTTTTAACATATATAACTATTCCGCCACTGTTTCTTTTGGCTCGTTTGTGTCTATATTTTCTATAATAATTGTGAGCAAGGTAGCCCTCTATGTCTATATCTGAACTATTATCCGTCCATGATTCTAGCATTATTACTACATCTCTGTCTTTGAAAATCGATTTAAAGTCATCGGTTTGTAATTTATCTTCTGTTAAACCGTTACAGTTCCAAACTAAAACTTGAACACCAGATCTGTTCACATCCTCCTGTACCCCCTAGTCTTTCACTGGTCGCCCATCTATGTAAAGAGTGTCGTACGACAGCCAAGCCTTCTTACCCTCTTTTTTAGCCTCGCGTAATTTCCCCATTAAACGCTTCCTCTTTTCTACTATTTCACTTGGGAATTGCTCCTGTATGTACAACTGAGTGCCTTTAAGGTGGTAGCTCCGTTTCCTCACTTCTTCCCGCTCCTTGAAATAAGTGAATTTACACACAACGTTTCTTGTATACCGAGAATTGGGAGCTCCCATTCGATGTACTCTTTCTAGCTGCATGTTATCAACTAGATCTTTGGCCATTTGTAACTTTTCAATCAAAAATAGTCTGATTTTCCCTTCTGTGCAGTCTGGTCTTTCATTCTGATCTTCTGCAATTACCGAATATTAAAATATTAAGTTATTCCTCATAGATTGAGACTGGAGATAGGTTAAATTATCTTTCAATTTCTGATTGTCCTGTTCAAGCAGACGTATCTTTTCAAAATGATCAGTTCCACAAAATTCTACATTATCTAATCTCTCGTGAACAACATTAATCTTATCTGAGTTATCCTCTTATCTTTCTCCACATTCGCCCACAGCATCTTTAGGTCATTGTCAAATTTATTCATTTTTTTCTCCAGGCTTTCTAAAATCTTCAATTTATCACTCATTTCGGTTATCTTCCCTTCAATTCTATTTAGATGTTTCAAAATGTCAGCATTAGAAGCCGCACTTGACTCTGAGCTCTGCATTGTTGTTTCAAACACTGATGAATCTTCTTCATACAAAACAGAGTTCGTCTGGTTTAGAATGTCACTTACTTGCACCTCTGACGGGCCTCCCTGTTTTATTTGTTTACCACTGAGATGATCTTCCTCCCCACTACTGCTTCCCTTTTTGCGTTTACTTTGGTGTCTCTTTCTCATATTACTTCTAATATATATATCAAGTATGCTCATTCCAAAAATGCGGCTTCCAGAGTTTTAACAAGATTTTCCTTCAATTTAGCCTGGTGACCTAATTTTTGATCCGACATGACCCAGTTTGAACTTGGCCTAGATATCATCAAGACAAACTTTCTGACAAAGTTTCAAGATGCTCAAGTTTAAAATGTGGCTTCCAGAGTGTTAACAAGATTTTCCTTCAATTTGGCCTTTTTTGACCCGACATGACCCAGTTTCGAACTTGAGCAAATGTTGACGACGGACGACGGACAAAAGGCGATCACAAAAACTCACCTTGAGCACTTTGTGCTCAGCCTTGTGTTCCATAGTAAACACAACATAAACAGTTTAAGCTATGCCTATCAAACGGATCGAAACCTACCTGTTTTATGAATGGAAAACAGGTAGAACATGTTTGTTTAACCGACTAAGGAACGGTATATCGACAAAACCTATATAGGTTTCGCAAAACAGGTTTTGAGTTCTGTGACTATGGAACACAGGGCTGGTGAGCTAAAAACAGTACAAAAAGAATACGATTCTTAATAAGAAGGGTTCATATTTACCCATAAGAAGTATAACACAGACGTTTTATAAACGTTATCTGACCCTTTACAAAAAATATCGAGATGTGTACTTTCAAATGTCGGAATTTAAATTTCACGATGTTTTAAAACTGTATGGTAAGATGATAACCCAACTTCTGTCTTTCCCATAATGTTTTTACTATTAAACCCTTAACGAATTCAAACCTTTAAATCTCCGTTTTTTTTTTAATAGCACGCCTTCGGAGTTTTTCTTATTTCAAATGATGGAATAAAGAGTATTATCATATTTTAGGGAGTGCGTGTTACGACATCCGGGTATATTTACTTATTGTTTATTCACACATTCTACCGATCATGGCGACAACACGTGTTGTCTACCTCTGGATATTTCTCAGCAGTTATGTTCTGCAATTAATTGCATTAATGTTGGAATTAAGTTCTGTTAATTTTAAGACAACAAATGGACAATTCTATACAAACGAGTATTTGATTCAAATACATTTACATGAAAGTGTTTCAAGGTTAAAGTTAAACGCTGAACGTTTTGGACTAAGATATATTGAACAAGTAAGTAAGATTAGCTCTACGTTCTGCTGAGCCCCGATAGCTCAGTCGGAAGCGACGCGGCTGTCAATCCAGGGGTTGCGAGTTTAAACCCACGCCCGACGATCATTCTTTCCGGCGTTTGACAAAAGTCATTGTGACAAGCGTCATTTGTCTTTCGCCAATGTACTATCAGTCTATGTGGAAAAGCAGCCAGTTGCTTGGAAAGAATGTTGTATGAAGTACTGGTGTGAGAAAGTCAAGAAAGTAGGTGAACTTGCCGCCATGATATTACTTATAAAATGTTGACAAAGGCGTTAAACCCCAATCAATCAATAGCTCTACGTTTAATATACGAACACCAAGTTTGATTTAAAGTCGACTTTAAATGCGTCGAGACGAATACGGGTTTCTTCAGATTTGACCCATGTTATGCTAGTCCGATACAAGATAAAACAAAGCGCTGAAGGCACAATTATTTGTTTGGGTACATAAAACTGTACAAACATTTTCCTTAGCATAGATATAGATGTTTTACTTGTGAATACCTAAGCATCGTGAAAGAAATTGTATAGATTATTACAAGTTAGGGTAAAAGAACAAATGACACAAGCAAAAGAGTTAAAATTAAATGCCAATTTCAATCGTGTATAAAATTAAAAACAATGACATGTTTAATTACCAAATATCAAAAGACAATTATTCTGACAAAGACTTAAAATGCATCCTCCGGAGTGTTAATCTGCTAGTGCACAAGATTTCCATTCAAGTTGGCCTAGTTACATACTTTCCGAACCCAATATGACCCATATTCGAACTTGACCTAGATACCATCTAGACAAACATTCTGATAAGATTTCAAAATGCGCTAGTTAAAATGCAGCATCCAGAGTGTAAACAAGATTTCCCTTCAATTTGGCTTAGTGACCTAATTTCTGACCTAATATATCTATATTCAAACTTAACCTAGATATAATTCAGACAAACATTATGACAACATTAAAAGCTGCTGAAGCCATAAATGCGGCCTCCAGAGTGTTAACGATATTTTCCTTCAATTTGACATGACCCATATACAAACCTGGCCTAGAAATCATTAAGATAAACATTCTGACCAAATGTTAAGCTATTGAAGCAAAATATGCGGCTTTTACAGAGTTAAGAAGAGTTCCCTTCAATTTGGCCTAGTGACCTAATTTCTGACCTAATATGACCAATATTCAAGCTTGACCTAGATATCATAAAGACAACCATTTTGACAACATTTCAAACTGCTGGAAAAATATTGCAGCCTTTAGTGTTAACAAGATATTCCTTCAATTTGACCTAGTGACATACTTTTTGACCCGACATGACCCATATTCGAACTTGACCTACATATCATTAAGACAAACAATCTGATGAGAGTTTAAACATACTCATTTGTTGACATCATATGGGCCAGTTTCGAACTTATCCAAAATTTGGTGGAGATGAATGTTGTGATAAATGTTCATGAAGATCGGATGCAAAATGTAGCCTGTAGAGTGTTTATAAGGCAACTGTTGACGACACACAACGCACACCGCGCGGACGCCGTACACAATGTGATCACACTAGCTTACATTGAGCCCTTCGTGCACAGGTTAGCTAAATAACTTTAAAATTCTTCTTTTACCAAACTTGATGGCCGATTTTCAAATTATTGTGTAGACGTGTTCCGTGGGTGACCTGCAAGCCTTGTTGATCGGTTGAAAGACATCTGAATAATGAAATGAGATTTCTAATGCAAAACACATCAAGACAATTATTCCAACAAAGTTTCAAAATGAAAGACAAACATTCAGATAAAGTTTCAACTTGCTTAAAGACAAAATGTGGCCTCCGAAGTTTGTACAATATTTTCCTTCAATTTGGCCTAGTAACCCTGTGTCTGACCCAATATGACCCATATTCGAACTTCACCTAGATACCATTAAGACAAACATTCTGACTGCTGAAGCAAAAAGTGTGTCCTCTAGAGTGTAAAGAATAGTTTCCTTCATTTTGACCTAGTTAACTACTTTTGTACCCAACACGACCCATATTCAAATTGGACCTACATATCATTAAGACATACATTCTGATACAGTTTACATGCTCAAGTTAAAAATGTGTTGACAACGCACAACGGAAGGATGCCTGACAAAATGTGATCACAATAGCTCACCTTGAACACTTCGCGCACAGGGGAATTAAAAATCTCGGCTCCGAAATCAATCTTGTGAAAAAACATAGCTGCCAGGCTATTTTGCCGTATATGGCTAATGTGAAAACTTAAAAAACCTTCCTTCAAGCCATGTTGATTGGTCAAAAACTCAGGTGACTGATTCCAGGGTCATCACTACCCTCTTGTTTTATACCACCTGGTTGCTGTGTTTAGGGAACCATTTTATATGGATTGAACAGAGCATGTAGAGGCCCACTGAAGGAACATTTCTGCTAAACTATCTTGAAATCCCACAAGTATTATCAATTGTCATTTTGTTTATTTTTTGATGCCATCCTGCATCTATGTTTTTCAAGAAATCAATATATGTTGAAAGGGCCTCTAAAGGAACATTCTATCTCAGACAAGCTAATTCAAAGGAAATTACTTTTTCTGATGCCATAGCATTCAAAGTTCAGCATTGAATTTTACATATCTAAACAATTCTGAAAGAGGACTACAAAAGGAACATTACCGTTAAGATTGGTTGAAATTTGGGTAATTTGGTCACAGGAAATTTGGTCCCCGGAAATATGGTCACAGTAATATGGGCTCAAGGTAATTTGGTCACAGTAATACGGGCACACGGTAATTCGTTCACAGTAATAATGGCACAAGGTAATTAGGTCCCAGTAATACGGGCACAAGGTAATTTGGTCACAGTAATACGGGAACAAGGTAATTTGGTCACAGTAATGAGGGCACAAGATAATTCGGTCACAGTAAAAAGGACACAACGTAATTTGGTCGCAGTAATAAAGGCACAAAGTAATTTGATCACAGTAATAAAGGCACAAGGTAATTTGGTCACAGTAATAAAGGCACAAGGTAATTCGGCCACAGTAATGAAGGCACATGGTAATTGGGTAGCTAGACAAAGTCAGACAGGACAATGTCGGACATATTATTTTGATAATAATAATATAATAATAATAATAAAAATAATAATATAAAGTAAATTATTATTAATTATAATAACGAGACGCATCGAATCGGAAGCAGAATTTGACCATAAAATGTTTCTAATGAAGTGACAGAGGGATGTCAGACATTCGAAGAGGGACGTAGATAGAATTATCATGCTAAGGGGGAGGGGTTAGGGGCAAGTGACTTCTGTTTGGGGTGCCGGATATGGATCATAAATATTTCCCAAATATGTTTCTGCTTCCCGGTGTATAATGACCGCGGCGATCGCCGTAGGCGTGAGGTCGTGAAGCACCGTAAGTGCGAGCTAGCAGAGGGTGGAGGTCTGGTGTGATGTTCTCGATATATGATTGATATACAGCATCGATCATAGATCAATCACCATCGATAATTACGCTCTCCTCTCGCATCTGAGTGCAATTTTGTTTCTGAATTCGGTGGGCCTCTTTTTGAAAATCCACCGGTCATTGTATTATAAATAATAATTTACTTTATATTATTATCAAAATAATATGTCCGACATTGTTCTGTCTGACTTTGTCCAGTCTGACTTCGTCCTGTCTGACTTTGTCCTGTCGGGTTTTGTCCTGTCTGACTTTGTCCTGTCCGACATCGCCCTGTCTGGGTTAAAACTGTCTGACTTTGTCATGTCGGGTTTTGTCCTGTCTGACTTCGTCTGCCTTCACATGCTTTATACATATCAGAATATGTAATATATCTTTCGAAAGACGAAATTTGGAAAAAACAGCATTTTTTGGTATCATACATCTGGTTAATATACATTGATGTTCACAGATATCACATATATACAAACATCCAGGAATCCAAACATTGGCATGGTCAATAACGATTGACTGACCGTTAACATATATACAAACATCCAGGAATTCAAACATTGGCAGTCAATTAACGATATCTCTGACAGAACGTTATTGTCAAAGTCCTCCACAGTACAGTCCCTCCATTTAATCGTCGAGTCTTCTGGTCAGTTTTATATTGAAGCCGACGCCACGTAGAAACTGTGGTACGTCTTTTCGTCCAGCCTATAGATCTGCGATCAGGGATTGGGGTCGCCTCTGCATTGCCACATACTCTTGACGAACCCGCTTTCTCTTGACAGTACCAACGGCGTTTTGTGCGATGACTGTTTTCACCTCCTACGCTACTTTGCGGAACCATTCGATCACTTTCGTGGTGGTTGGATGATGGAACCCGATTGCAGCGCGGAATCTGTTGTTCCACTCCTCCACCGAGTTGTTAGTGCCAGGATCGTCATTTACCGTTTGCTGGAAAACATTCCATGTCAATGCCGGGAAGACGGGCTGGGCTCCATGTCCGTCAGTCACGTATGTTCTGTCGAAATACTAAAGCAGAGGCACAGCAACAGGAAGGCAGGTTGCTTGAAGATGTTACAATCCCTCTAAAACGTTCCCTACTGGTAGAAATGCCAAGGCGTCTATCTTCGAACAGAATTATTGCAGTTCATCGTTCTGCCGATACTCGGCCGCCAGACCAAGTTGTTGTATTTTCCTCCATGTTGATTGAGTCAGGTAATAGAAGCACCATTTTGTGCTGACGTTTGGACCAATAGTTGCTCAAACAGCCCGTAGCATACCATCCTCGAAATCGGTTAATGTACTGTTAGGGGAAAAGACGACATTGACGGTTTGGCAGGCGTTCACGATCGACGTTAAAAATTCCTCGTACGTCGCTCTTCTTTTGTTCGGTAGTAGTACATACGTGGCGGTGATGAAGTTGTCTCGACCGAGTGGAATACGAACACAGTAGACATGAGAGAATATGGCTGGTGACCGCTTCACCAAGCGTCATTAGGCATTATTGACTTGAGAATACAAGCATCCTATCAGCATTATCAAGAACTGCTGTCCTCCAATGGTCCTTATCAAATATTCCGGTAACTGCCCTAAATGATCGCTGTGCCGGTTCGCGTTTAGCTGGTCGTTGGTTCCGAAGCGTTCTTATGACGACATCAGTTATGGCATGTATGGGCGGACCGCCGCGGGTAGCTCGGCGAGCTCATCATTAAACATTTGTCCTGGGTTTTCCCGAGTTGCAGCAGCCCTCTGTTTCATGGCAACTATAACTTTCGCCACTTCCACTTTTTCAGCACAGGGAAGATGATTGTGTGGAATGCCACCTCGCTGGATGTTTCCATGATGTTGATCGGTTGATATGGCTCCGCGGCACTGGTCGGAGGTGTTTCTAACGCGCTTCCAATGCGCTGTCCTCGCCCTCAAAAACAGACAACTCGCCCACGCAAAGTCGCAACATTTGTGACGTGTGACTTTTTCAAAAGACGGAGCGTGGGAAACATGGCTTTCTCACGCGGTGGCCGCAAATGCTGCAAGTCAGGCTTGCCAGATGTTGGGCATCGACACCAAACTTATACAGGATTCATTGGTCTGACCTGCCTTTTGACCAAATGACCGTGTATGTAACGGTTATCAGATATTCCCCCCCCCCCCCGGACAAATACCCCCCGGACAATTACCTTCCGGACAAATACCCCCGGGGAAAATCACCCTCATAGCAATTACATAATTATCAATTACGACATATCTCGATCATTTACTCCCCAACCCCCGTACAATTGCCGCTGACGTAGGCCCTCGTAGGATTTACCCTTCGGAGAACGCCCGTTGGGCGTTTAATGCTATATCATTGGGCGACAGGATCACTAGAACGACGGGTACACAACCTTTTGAAGCTATTTTTTGATAGCTGAATGGGGCCTCAAGAAATAGATAAATCACGATGTAGCTTATATTATAAAACTACGACCGTTCAGGGGTAGGTCATCCCGACTTCTGCTTCGGTATTTCGGTTCGCGGATCAATGGTGAATCTAACAATCGGGCCGGAAAATTTGTCGTCATCTCACTGAGCCACAGAATAGGGGTGAACTGGGACGTCAAAACCCATCGGTCATCTGAATTCGCTATCTTCCATAAAGACGATTAATATGTCAGGAATATACCTGGATTGTGTTTCCGGGTGTCTACTTTACAAAATGTCCTATAAATATCCTGAGGCCTCATTCAGCGGTAAGAAAATAGCTTCCAAAGGTTGTGTACCCGTCGTTCTAGTGATGTTATCGGCCAATGAGAGCATCAAACGCCTAACGGGTGTTCTCGGGAGGGTTGATCCTACAAGGAGCTATGCCAGCGGCAATCGGTGATTGTAAGGGGATGGGGGGGGGGGGGGGGGGGGGATGGGGGTAAATGATCGAGATATGTCGTAATTGATAATTATGTAATTGCTATGAGAGTGATTGTCCCCGGGGGTATTTGTCCGGGGATTAATTTCCGGGGGTATTCGTCCGGGGAGTATTCGTCCGGGGGTATTCGTCCGGAGGTAAATGTAACTGTGACCAAATTACTTCGAGTCCGTATATTACTGTGATCAAGTTACCTTGTGCCCGTATTACTGTGACCAAATTACCGTGTGCCCGTATTACTGTGACTAAGTTACCGTGTGCCAGTATTACTGTGACCAAATTACCTTGTGCCCGTATTACTGTGACCAAGTTACCGTTTGCCCGTATTACTGTGACCAAATTACTGTGTGCCCGTATTACTGTGACCAAATTACCGTGTGGACGGAAGTACTGTGACCATATTTCCGGTGACCAAATTTCCTGTGACCAAATTACCGCGCGCCGAAGTTTGTCCTTTCGTTTTACAAAGAGATTTCCATCGAATATAATGTTGACAACAGACAGACAACAGTCAGAGAGTGATTATAATAAGTCAACTTGAGCCTTATGCTCAATGATTAAAAATATGTCACAGCAAAAGCATACAAATGATAATATACATTTATTTATATTTCTTGATTGTGTTACTTTGGAAACAAAACTACATATGCACAAAAGTGGAGTAAACATGTATTCTTCAAATCTTCTGTATCAAAATAAACAATTATTAAAGCAGAAAAATAGTGACTGGTGAAAAGACAATTCCACTAATAAGGCCAAATCATTTTGAAGCAAGTTTGACCTTGACTTCACAAAATTCATCAATTATCCTTTTGACTTGATATTCGATTCATTGATTGCTATTATTCAGTTCATATGAACAGAACAGAACAGAACAGAAAACAAATTTTATTTGGACTTAAACAAGATGTTTCTCGTCCATACATGATTACCAGTTATTTTCAGGTCATAATAATAAAAACATCTATATAACATTAAATTATACACAAATATATAAATATATAAACATGTTCATACATACATTATGTCATACACATATTCAAACATTTATACAAACCCCCACACACACATATATACAAAGAAATACTAATACTGATAATTATATCAGTATTGCTCATTATACAGCATACATTTATATACAGAATGTGTAAGTGCAAGAGAGAATAATTAAACATTTCATGTATATAAGTAGTTTCTTCTTATCACAAGAGCGCTTTTAATATAACTGATCAGGTTATTGATCGTTGACTTGTCCGTAGAACATAACAATTCACACAGTTTGTGTACAATAGGTCTATCAATGAAATGGTTACTTAAATATATTTTCCTAATTACTTTATATACATTACAAGTAAGAACACGACGGATGTTTCATGCAAAGCATCAAAGAGAAGCCGCAATATTTCGTTTCACATGAAGAAATAAGAAAAAAGATCATTTAAATCCACAAATCCACAAACATTAGAACAATTTAATCTGTAGTCAGTAATGCTGATATCGATTATTGAAGATATAAGTTTTATGTAGGATATTTAACCTGGCAGGGTCTGTGTTTTAAGTGAATGAGATAATTTAGAGTTAAGCTGATCATAAAAAGTGACATATAATACTAAAGATAAATGGACAAGAGGTTATGATAAATTTAAATTAGTACCAAAAACAATCAACTATTTGTATTGAACACACGCCCTGTTATGATAATGTTTTATCAAATAATGCTGACACACAGAAAATCGGTTTTTCGTTTGTATCGGTAAGTCATGATAATGGATAAGGGTTTCCCACATAAAACAAATCTGCAGTAGACGACTTTGAAATTATCAAGTAAAAAAAAATCTCTATAAATGATCGTATGATAATTGAAAAGTGTTGAATTATCGTGGCGAATGCAGATATTGCTCATTATGAGCAATTTCTCCTTTTACCACAATGATTTCAATGATGTTTACTCTGACAGACTTTAAAATCATCAAGTACAAAACATAGAAAATTTCTTTGACGAAACTGATGTGCACTCGTGTCGTGATTAGCATTCAGACAATCAAGTAAACGTATTTCTATGTACACGTAATCCGAAAGACTGACAATAGCTGCAGCGACTTTTGAAAACATTGTGACAAAAAGAGAAATTGATCACGAGGAATTTATCCTTTTGCTATATGTTTTCTACTTTATGTCCATAAATTATACCTTCATTTAGCAAGATGTTCCACTTTTTACTTAATGTGCTACGTATAAGGGAAAGGCTTAACATAGGAATTAGTTTCATTTTTTTTTGAAAACGTTAAACCAGTGCTTGAAAATTTACTTGAATTTATTTCTCAAACTGTAAATTTACCAGTTGATATAAGAGTTGAAATGCTGTCTACATTTACAGTGATAAGTTAAATACAGTTCAGTTAATCCGATCACACTTTGTTTGTAAGAACCAGAAGATTTCATTTCATTTAAGTATTCTGGATGTTCACATCGCATCCGTGATAAAACATGTTGTTGGCTAGGCAAAATACACCGATATCGTGTTTACCGCGATATTCATGAAATGTGGAACTGCAACAGCGAAAAAGAACAAATATTTCTTTGGTTTAAATCTTTTCATGTCTGCATTCTGCGATGACAATTGTACTCAAAGTTAACTTTGAATCCAGTATGTACTGAACATGAAAGTCAGATTATTAAAAGCAAAGCAAATGAAAAATGTATGTGAAATTGCGATAAAAATGAAAATCTATAAATAGACTATAGATGAATGGTACTGTCTTTTATTTTAGCTCTTAATTTGATTCGGGAACCAGAGTCGCTGCGTGGCCGACTACGACATTTACACACTAGACCAAATTGAGATCGGTTTAAAACGCGTTGGTGAATACGGATTAAATCTAAAACGTGGACTAAATATTAAGATTTAGATTTAGACAAATATCTAAATTGAAAAGTTTAGTGAATACGGGACGAGGCTTCTTCGTCTAATTACTGCGTAATATATCATAGCATGTAATTTTAAGGAACCAGACTACATTTACAAATTCAACAGAAGGGTTCTCTATTTTACTGTCTAGAGTAGATACAGTGTGAATTTCGCTTAATTAAATGAAAAATGTACATACATTCAATTAATATACTGGCCTTTGTCTTTTGTTTTTAATTTGTAAAACTCACACATGTATATAGAGTGTAAAAGGGATGTTTTAAAAGTCAATACCTTAAATTAATGTACTTAGAAAGGACAAAGAGAAATCAAGATATGTGGTCACGCTGGCAGGTCTAAATATTCTCCTTGACCGAAAATTAAAAGCATCCCTACAGGAAGCCGCCTCCTGGCGGCTTCCAATAAAATGAAATTCATCTTCTATGTCGCCATTATTACATATTTTACAAAGTCGTTGGTTTCTCTCCACCCTGCCTGTCCCATATCGACCAGTCTGTATGTGTAGATTATGAGCAGATAGGCGAATTTGCACAATTACTTTCCTGTCTGATTTCAAACTTATCAAATCGATGTAGTGCTCGTATTCGAAGTCAGGCTTAATTCCTTTATATAAAGTAAGCACCTTATTTTCTCTCAAATCACTTGACCACTGTTGGATAAAATTGTCAATTAGTCTTTGTTTGAAGATTGTTATGAAATTCTTCGGATTAACACTAAGCGGTACTTCCCATACATATAAAAATCCATTGTTTGCTAACATACTTCTTACTTTTGCGGCCCAATTTGTGTGTCCTTTCTTGAGATCATCTAGTAAGCACTGGTACACTGATGTAATAATACAATTGTCTGTCCGATTTACTTTAAACCAATATTTTAAAATTCTTATTTGTCTAGCAATACTAAGAGGAAAACGCCCTAATTCTCCGTAAACACCAACGTTACTAGTGGATAATTTTACACCTAATAGCCTTTTACAAAACTTTATATGTAGCCGCTCAATGTCTTTCAGTGAATAAAAGCCGCTTACTTCTGACCCATAATTCAAAATTGAAGATACAAATGAATCAAACAATTGACACATAGTTTTGGGACTAAAGCTGAATTCACGAGTAATAGCGAATAGTGTAGACATGGCTTTTAGTGCTTTTTCCACAAATCAACTGTTGATGACGATTAAACGAGCCATTATAATTCAATACTACTCCAAGGTAATTAAAGCGACTGAAATCCAGATGGCATGGAAAAAAAAAAAAATCGAATTCGCCCTTTATGTTATTCTTTATGTTATCCAAGTAAAATCAGAGTAGAAAATGTATCGTTTTTTATCAATAAAGTGAACTTGAGTCGTTTTCAATTGTCCTGATGAAGGGGTTTCCTATTTAAAAATACTTACCCCGTTACTGACAGGGTAGAATTTGCGATGGAAAAAGTATCGAAAACAAGACGATCTCACCGATTATAGGGGAATGTAATATGTCAGTTATCATATTTTAATGCCCCAAATACAAAAATTGGATTTTTATTTTTCGACAGTTGGGTATCTGGAGTTCAATCGCTTTAAAGTCGTCAACTATTTCTACAACGTTCCCATCATATGTCCACTGGTCCTCAGGTTTTATACGACCCCTTTTGCGGAAGACTATTATTTTAGTCTTATCAGTGTTTACCTCCAGACCCCAACAGTCACAGTAAGTTTTTAAAAGAGTTAGACTTGTTTGTAGATCAGAAATTGTTTTTCTCATTATCACCATATCATCTGCATATAAATATAAAATAAGAGTCAGCTCATATACACTAATATCCGTACTACCGTTATTCGATAAGTAGAGTTCTAGATCCTCCACAAAAAATGAGTACAAAATCGGTGAACATAGTTCTCCTGTTTTAAACCGATCGCTATTTCATAGAACTCCGAATAACTACTGCAATGTCTAATTTTACAGCGAACCCATTCGTACATGGCGCGTAAAGAGCATAGTAGTTTACCCTTAATTCTTAATCTAAACAGTTTGTACCACAGTGCATTCCGATTCACACTACCAAAGCATTTCTTCATATCGATAAATGCACAATATAGTTTTTTACCATTATTACTCATAATCTCTACCAGACAATGAAGACTAATTATAGCATCGGTTGTAGAATAGCCCTTTTTAAAACCAAACTGTGCGTCTGAGATGATATCATTCTTTTCACTCCAGTCACTGAGACGATTATTTAGAACACATGTATATAATTTAGAAATACAGCTTCCTAATGTGATGCCGCGGTAATTGTTAACATCGTTTATATCTCCCTTTTTATGCAAACGAATCACTATTCCTTCCATCCAACTTGACGGAAAAATCCAAGAATCGAAAACAATGTTGAAAAGGTCAGCCAAATGAGCTGATATTATATCACCTGTAGAAATGAAATATTCGTTTATCATTTCATCTAACGAATATGCTTTTCTCTTTTTTAAACAAGATATAGCCGCGTGTACCTCTTTTAAACTTATCGGTTCGTCCAATTCACTAAACTGCGGTTTATCATGTGACATATCACGTGCACAGAAATCGTCTGCATTCTGATTTGGCGCGCAATTTATACAGTCTACTATATTTTTAAAATAGTTGTTAAACAGTTTGGTACTAATGTTAATATTATTATTCTTTCGCTTGGAAAGATATTTCCAAAAGTCTCGTGAGCTTTTATTTCTCAAACTTTCAATCTCTTTACTTTTTTCTATTTTGTATCTCCTCTTCTTTCTCTGTAGTAGGCGTTTGCATTCGCGCTTCACATTAAAAAGACTTACATATGAAAGCCGCAAATGCCCCTCAACATGTGTTACTTTGTTGTCCCGCACCAGTACTCAACATACAACTATTTATCTTACTACAAAGATGTTAATGCATCTGCATTGTCTTTTCATATAAATTAGATTTCTTCTATTATAATAACCATTGTGTAATGAGAGTATCTTAAGTAGCACCATCTGTGGAAAAACACAACAGCTATCACAATGAATGAGTAATTGAAATCATGGAGATAACATTGCGGAACAAGATGTGTTTGTGAAACACTGATGCCCCCGAATGGCAACATCTAGGTCAAAGGTCAAGGTCGCCAGGTCAAAAATGTTGGTACTGACAGAAAGGTCATGTCACAAGGAATACACATGTGAAATATGGTAGCCGTACCTGTTATGGTTCAAAAGTAGTGGTCAAGGTTAAAGTTTTTTTCGAGAATGGCAACATCTAGGTCAAAGGTCAAGGTCGCAAGGTGAACATTTTTGGTACTGACAGAAAGGTCATGTCACAAGGTATACACATGTGAAATATGGTAGCCTTACCTGTTATGGTTCAAAAGAAGTGGTGAAGGTTATTTTTTTTTTTAGAATGGCAACATCTAGGTCAAAGGTCAAGGTCGCAAGGTCAGAAATGTTGGTACTAACAGAAAGGTCATGTCACAAGAAATACACATGTGAAATATGGTAGCCGTACCTGTTATGGTTCAAAAGTAATGGCCAAGGTTAAAGTTTTTTTCGAGAATGGCAACATCTAGGTCAAAGGTCAAGGTCGCAAGGTAAAAAATGTTGGTACTGACAGAAAGATCATGTCACAAGGAATACACATGTGAAATATGGTAGCCGTACCTGTTATGGTTCAAAAGAAATAGCCAAGGTTAAAGTTTTTTTCGAGAATGGCAACATCTAGGTCAAAGGTCGCAAAGTAAACATTTTTGGTACTAACAGAAAGGTCATGTCACAAGGAATACACATGTGAAATATGGTAGCCGTACCTGTTATGGTTCAAAAGTAGTGGTCAAGGTTAAAGTTTTTTTCGTGCAGACAGACAGACGTGCAGACGTGCAGACAGACAGACGTGCAGACGTGCAGACAGACGTGCAGACGTGCAGACAGGCCAAACACTATATGCCCACCGAATCGGAGATTCCGGGGGCATAAAAAGGGAAAACTTATATTTATATGAGCTCTTTCTCCTTTTTATCTGATTTATAAAAGTCACCTGCTCGCTTCCTGCTGCAGTGGCAATCAAAGTCATTTTCATACGAGAAATGTTTAAATGCTTCAGAGAGACATGAATATCAATTTTAAACTGTAACTTAGGAATATTTAAAAGTCATATTGTTCAAAACATCATGGAAACAAATGTGAAATCTCTCAAGAAGGAGTTTTCATGATAACAGGAGAAAATAAAGGGTTTATTTCTCCATTCTATTCTAATTTAATGTGTACTGCACAATACTTAATTCTATCGTTTTACAATTTTTCCCTACAAAGACATTTATACAAGTAAATAAATATGTCATATATGCGTTACAATTTATTCCATATATATATATATATATATAGACTCAGACCATGTTTCTTAACCCGTTCCCACATTTAGTTGCTTTCTGAGGTCTCTGAAGTAGATGACTATTGAAAATATTTTTCATTATAAGCAATGTCTCCTTTTACCACAATATTTTCAAAAATATTGTCAATGGTCGTTTAATTAGGGAGATCTTTAACGATATTATAATTTATCAATACAAGTGTTCTTAAATCAATTAAATCTAGTTAAATAGGCTGATTGTGATATTTTCCTGTCTGTTGCTTGTCCATTTCTTTACATCATATTTGTGTTGGTAATCATCTATTCACCATATTCTTTGAAATTTATATCCATAAAAACAACTGTTAGTTTTCAATAAAGCTTTACAAAAACGTCCCCTGTCCAATACGACATATGTCTTAAACATCTAAATGTATATCACAATTGATGCCAAAACATATCAAACACTTTTTCATAGAGCCTATTTTCCTTTAAGTTCCTTATCAAAAGTGTTTTGCTCAGACCTACCACTTGTATATGGTAAGTAATTATTGCTGTGCTTGAGTGCCAGCCAAACTTCTTAAGGATTGTGTCACTCAAAATTTGACATACCACTACATGTTTCCTGAAAAGATAAACAAGAGAGCCAAATAAGAAAATATCATAAAATACACCAGTGAGGGAAGCATAACTCTGGAACTTCTAAAAATATTTGTCTACCTTTTTTTGCAAACGAGGTTTAATTGCCTATGAAGTTTGATGCAGATTGGATAAGAACTGCTGAAGTTTTAAACCAGACAAGGTCTATGCCAAATTTCAAAAAGCGCCTTGATTTATTTGGCTGATTATCAAACTAGGCCCAGAAATTATGGTCACAAACATGTTCACCAACTTTGGTGTAGATCGGAAGAAAACTGTTTAAAGAAGAGAACAGACAAGGCTATTTTGGATATTTTAAGGCTATATTATTAAATTTGACTGATTGACCATACAACAAACATTGACATCAAGTTTTGAAAAGACGAATTATAAATTTTCAACTAAAGAGAGCAGACTTGGCTAGTTTGACCAATTTTTTGGAAAAGTGCCATATGTGATTGTGCTTGGTATTGTACTTGTCCTGAACCTTATACCCACTAATATGTTCAACAAGTCTGGTGAAGATGGAATGACATGTTTTACCTAGAAAGCCTCCATAGATTATACCGATATACAGCCTTATTGGCGAATAACAAGGGTTATTCTGAGTAACAAATTAACCCTTACCACCATACAGACACTTTCTGATGCCTCTAAAGCCGATTACTTCTAAAAATGTTGTGGCAAAAGGAGAAATTGTTCATTGTTAGTGATTTCTCCTTTACCAAATTTACTAATTAAGTTTTCATTGAAAGTTGTTATTTTTATTTTTGCCTATAAGCTTTCAAACTTGTCTGCTACATATTTGTTGTATGTGGGAAAGAGTTAAATTAAATCAAACAAGGAGAACAAGAGTTTGGTTTGGTAAGGAATTGAAATGCCATAAAAAGACTGATTTCATTATTTACATAAAACACGTTTGGAGTTAATGATTGACTGATTGACGCAGCAGTCTCTGTTTCAATATATTTTCAGTCATAATCACTCATATCATGGCGGCCAGTTCACCTACTCATGTTTTCTCTAGCTTTCTCTGACCAGTACTCTACACAACATACTTTCTAAGCAACTGGATGCTTTTCCACATATACTTTAAGGCCATTGGTGAAAGAAAAATGACGCTTGTCACAGTGACTTTTGTCAAACGTCAGAAAGAATGATGATCGAGCTAGGATTCAAACTCACAACCCCTGGATTGACTGCCCGCGTGTCGCGGCGTCGCTACCGACAGAGCTTGGAGTAACTGTAAATGAATTATAACAAATAATTGTTTTTAACTTTTTCCCATATACTTCCTGCCACAGGAGCTTGACTCATGAAAAAAAAAAATCCGAAAAAAAAAATCCACCAATACTATATATAAAGAAAAGGACTACAACTCCGAACTCTCCGAAAACCGGCTAAGCCTACTGTTACCGTCGATTTCTCTAACAATGTTCAAGATATCTTAACATGCTGTACATATCCATTTAGCTGAATCCCTAACCTATCCAACGGTATATAACACTTTACCCTTTTTAAGCAAACCAACGAGTAACTGAGCCATTTATTAACCAAATCTGGGTGATATTGCTTAGTCGGAAAAGTAGTGGGACACCTACAACGGCTCTACAACAATGTCGTTAAGAAGGGAAATCACGCTAAAACTACAATCAGCAGCCATTTAACGGTCTGAATAGATCAATACCTTCATTATTTAACAAATTCGGCTGTCATAGCTTACTTTTTTAGTGTTTACCATGCACAATCCGTCGATTTACATCGCCACCGATTGAAAATTTCTCGCTACGACTATTTACTATTGCAAGCGCGCACGTGATGCAGGTCGGTGATTGCTGATTCTTCGCTGGATCTCCGCTGCGCTTCTATATTACCGTTGCGAGCCGGGTCAAAGTAAGCAATATGATTGAAAACGAAAGTAAATAGATGAGCCTATCAGATTCGGGGTCACCGATCTGCATCATGTGCGCGCTTGCAATAGTAAATGGCCGTAGCGAGAAATTTTCAATCGGTGGCGATGTAAATCGACGGATTGTGCATGGTAAACACTAAAAAGGTAAGCTATGACAGCCGAATTTGTTAAATAATTAAGGTATTGATATATTCAGACCGTTAAATGGCTGCTGATTGAAGTTTTAGCGTGATTTCCCTTCTTAACGACATTGTTATAGAGCCGTTGTAGGTGTCCCACTACTTTTCCGACTAAGCAATATCACCCAGATTTGGTTAATAAATGGCTCAGTTACTCGTTGGTTTGCTTAAAAAGGGTAAAGTGTTATATACCGTTGGATAGGTTAGGGATTCAGCTAAATGGATATGTACAGCATGTTAAGATATCTTGAACATTGTTAGAGAAATCGACGGTAACAGTAGGCTTAGCCGGTTTTCGGAGAGTTAGGAGTTGTAGTCCTTTTCTTTATATATAGTATTGGTGGATTTTTTTTTTTTCAGATTTTTTTTTTTTCATGAGTCAAGCTCCTGTGCTTCCTGCAGGTTATAGAAAATCTCTATAAAGGAAGGTATTGAAAAAAGTTGTAAATATTGTGCCAAAAGGAGACATTGCTTGTTTTGAACATTTTCTCTTTTTTTCACAATGCTTTCAAAATCGTCCCTGCAGAGATCTCATCAAGTGTCCATATTAGGGAAAAAGTTAATAATATGAATTTGAGATTACTACTTTTTTGAAGAAAAGACAGACTGAATCTAAAAATCTAAAAAATTATATATATTTTGTGTTTACTAAAAATATATGATAATATTACTGCAGTAATCTATGGATCATTGTGTCCTCTTATAACAAGAGCTGTCTGTAAGACAGTGCGTTCGACCTTTTAGTGCTTGACAATAAAACAAAACTTTGTTCAGTAATAGGCAAAACAGAAAACCTGACAAGAGTTACCTTCTCTTGTCTAAAAATAGGGGTTGATAAGTATTCCAAGTTTCATAGCAATATCTTAAAGGGTTAACCCAGATTTAATGTATTTTCTAAATTGAAAAATGGCCATAATTCTGACAAATACCTTGACAAAGTTATGTACTCTTGTCTGTTGATGGAGGAAATGATGGTAAACAAGTTTTGTAAGTTTCAAAGCAATATCTCTAAAGGTTTTGAAAAAAAGTGAGGTGGTACAAAAAACTTAACCAAGGTGTGATGCAAAGCCAACGCCTAGGTGAGTAGGATAGGTAGCCTTTTATTCAAAAATTCAAGCTAAAAATAAAATACTGTCAGACAAGACAATGTCTGATCACACACACTGTGAAACATAAATTAACTCATACAACATTATATTTGAAATGATTATCAAAACAATGTGATCTTGAATTTAACAAATCAGTAACATACAACTACAATGTCATGTTTCTGAATATTATAAAATTACAAGAAAAATAAATTAAATCAAGCGACAATGTTACCTTAGAACAAATCTTAGATTTATGCTCTTATAGAAGCAACAGCTCACATTCCTTCCAGGTCCATTCTTTCAAAAAGTATGGTTGGTTTCAAGCGTCACCAATGTTCACATCACAACCAAGTTGGTTGATATCAGGAAAGAGCAATCCACGCTTGGACGCAAGGTTTTATTGCATGTCCTATTAAAAAAAAAAAAAAAAAAAAAAAAAAAAAAAATCATCATTTAAGTTGAAAATGCATGGACAATTAAAGGTTAATTCAGGGACAAATAGGAAATTTCACTTTTCATGTGTCAATTTTATTTTTTATAATTGATGTAAAAAGTCTATTTTGAGGCATGTTTGAATCTTTGTTTACAAAAGCAATTTCGTCAGGCAATATTTACTTAAAGGCAGGCTGAGAAACAATTACACGCTTTTGTCAAACATAAGACCTTGTAAACTTTAACAAAATCTGTTATGAAATGGCATTAAAACCCCATTAAACTAATATTTGTTATCATGTACAATACCACTAAATATTTTGAAATAAATTTCATAAACATATATAATATGATTCGAATGAATTAATCTGTAACTTATTGTTGTTTACAAGGGCGGTTTTGAAATAACTGACACTAGGGTATGAAATAACTTGCAAACACACCCATACACTTACCATGCATGTAACAATAGAAAAAGTGAGTTTAAACTTCTGAGTGAACTCTTTTTCACTAAAATACACTTCCTGTGTTTGCATAAAACCATTACAATAAATTTAAATGTCTTTAAAACTATATAATTTCTTTAGAGTAATCAGGAATGTAGAGTATACAGTTTAGTTCTAGATTGTGATCATTCCTGGAGTAATGAACATATTTATATCTAAAATAATAGGCCTAAGTATTGTGAATATGACCTCTTAGCTGTATCTATGTCTAATGTTAAAATTTGAAACATTGTGAGTATAATCGTCTAATACAGATGCGTCTGCAAATTGGACAGGGTTAAACTTTAGGTCTCCGGAATAATTCATTAGTAGGACCTGGTAGGAAGATGAAATAAATATAAAATAGTGTGCATCTGATAAATCACACAGACGTGTGGCATTTTAGTATATGAGAGAAACGTAGCAAAGTATACTTGAGACGAAAAGACAACATGCCATTTCAACAATACATCTTTAATTGGGCATAATCAACTACGGGAGATCCACTCTCTATTTCGTTTCATTTAATATGAAAAATTTGAATACAGAACCAGGTTTTATTAGGTTGTGAGACGGCATTTTGTGTCATTGCAAATCCTTTACAATAATTCCTAACATCCGGTGCTATGGAAAATCCTACCACGGCGTATAAGGCCTTATCGAAGATCACGGTTTCTCTGCAAATGCGTCACTTTCATTTTTATTTCATCTAACGACGCACAGAAACTGACTTTTAATCGTTATTCTGGATTTATATGCGTGATACGAAACACAGAATATTTTCAATTCGGGGTCTTTTCTCTGCATTTCAATGCGTGATCAAGAATTCGGTCCACGGCGTATGAAATATTTCTGGTTATATACCATTCCTGCAAAGGAACACATTATTAGCTTGTTCGGATAAAAATTGTTACTGAAATAATTATTATTCGATAATAAAGTTGAAATTTCACTTTCATCAGATTTGATTTACAGTATATAGGTTTATAAATGTGGTAGTATATTTACGCGTAGGTTTATATAGGTGTGAATTGGTCAAAAATAGATCCTGTTGGTTAATTTACTGATTTTGACTTTTGCTATTACTTCGTGTCATTTTTATTAAATACACAATTACATTTAATTTCCAAATTCTTTTTGAATAGCAGAACCAAATAAGAAAACACAGACGATATAAATATATAATTCTTTCAAAGATTGTGATACATTTGAAAAGTAAGAGCAAGTATTGAGTACTACTTTCAGGGCGTATGGAATTTAGGACTTTTACATAAGACGTAGGACTGCAAAAGCTAGCTCTATTTTTATTTGGACAAGTCCAAACAAATAAAAACGATACAAAAAACATATAACACAACAAAGAACGACGATTGAATAAAGCGCTTCGTGTCAGCATATAGCTTTAAATGGTTACCCTTTACACTGGCCACACGGATTGTATCCACAAATGATCGGTTTACGAACAGAAAACTTCTTTCGTGGTTCGCTCAGATCTTTTCAGTTTGCAAAACTGTAGTGTGTGGTTTTTGTGTGGGTTTGGCTCCTGCCCGTATAACATGCTAAGTCCTTTCCCACATGCGACAAGTTTGCTGCAAAAGACTGTGAAACAGTAGGCAAATATTTGTTTTAAAATCTATGTAATTGAAAGAATTATAGAAGAGAGTTGAAAACACTTTGACATAAGTCGTCTGCAGTAGATCCGTCAAAATGCATATGCATGTTGGAAAGTGTTAAAAGTTCAATTTGAATGTATATATATATATATATTTATATATGTGTGTGTAGACAATGAGAAATGAACTACATCCTAAAATAGAGCAATTTGGGTTTATCTAGAGACTTACATAGAAATGAAGCGCATCTAGCGATTTCAGGTAAATCCTGATTTATTTTAATGGACTTGTCCATCTTTACATTTGAAATAATCAATACCTTATCCAAGGAATATCAACATAAACTTTTGAGTTGAGCAGTCAACAATATAGGGTCTATTCAGATGGCGCGGTAGTCCTACAAAGAAGACATCGCATATGCTAATTTTTCATTTTGTTATTATCCTGCATACGGTCAGATGATAAAACGAGCAACCGAAAGCCTAACTTATTGTGACTAATGGCGCCGATGCCCTTTATTCGTGTACGTCGCTCATGGGTCCAGTGGAAGTAGTCCAGGTTTCTGTACTAGGAATTCGATTTTATATTTTGTCTGTTCGCACAATGCAATATGTAACGTCGATATATTGAGTCTACAGTGGTAGGGTCCTTGTTTACCTTTCGGCATGACTGTCGACGTCGTGAGTACCGGCGTCGTGAGAAACCTTTTGCCAGAACCTCTCCTCCCTCCTATTGTATAGTAAGTTGATAACTGCCCGGTTAGAATTTATTAAAATCGAGAGGATATTCACCGATGAACTGAATGTACAAGAGATTCAGAGCCTTACAATTTACTCAATGAGAAAAGTTCTTCATATTCATTTAAACAAGCGGTAGATAATATGTTGCGTTATATATCTTCAATTTAAATAAAAAAATAACATATTCCTTATCCCTTCAGTAAATATATACAGGTTTTATGGTGTTTTAGAACACTTTCAAAACTTTTTCAGTTATATCTCGGCGTTTTCTGTTTTCTAACCATATATGATATGTATGTATGTGTGTGTGTGTGTGTGTGTGTGTGTGTGTGTGTGTGCGCGCGTGTGTGTGTGTGTGTTGGGGGGGGGGGGGGGGGGGGGGGAAGGGCTGCGCGGGGGTTGTGTGTGTGTCATTGAATAGGGTAAAATTCCTTATGTATATACATACATACATTAACGAAAGTTGACACCTCATTTTAAAGTATACAATTACGGATATTTTCTAAAGGATTGCGCATGCATGATCTACCCTACAGAGTAACCATGCGCTCACTGTAATCTTTGGACTTAACAAGCTATATGTGTATTACGTTTAGCACCATTTAGATTAAGAATGTAGATAGAAATCACCCAGCATATATGTGCAGTCCAATCTTGACCTATATTGGTCGGTTTTTATACAACCATATTTAATTTTTAGCTCATTTAGATTTTGTGATAACTTGTCGAAAAGTGGGGTTGATGATAGGAATGTAGGAATAAGGCAGAATAACCCATATACAGCAAATCTGTTGCAGACGACTTTGAAAACATCTAGGCGAAACTATGGAAAGTTAATACAACTTAAACTTTAAGTATTGGAAAGAGTAGAAAACATTTTAGCAAAAGGAGAAATCGCTCATTATAAGCAATTTTCTTGTTTTGCCATAATAATTTCTAAACGTGTATGTTGCAGATGCTCCAAAATGCATTTACATGTGGGAAGGGGTTAAAAGGCTTTAAAACACCTATCGCCAAACTGCATCTACATGTGGGAAGGGGTTAACAGGCTTTAAAACACCTATCGCCAAACTGCATCTACATGAGGGAAGAGGTTAAAAGGCTTTAAAACACCTATAACCAAAATGCATCTATATGTGGGAAGGGGTTAGCAGGCTTTAAAACACCTATCGCCAAACTGCATCTACACGAGGGAAGAGGTTAAAAGGCTTTAAAACACCTATCGCCAAACTACATCTATATGTGGGAAGGGGTTAAAAGGCTTTAAAACACCTATCGCCAAACGACATCTACATGTGGGAAGGGGTTAAAAGGCTTTAAAACACCTATCGCAAAAATGCATCTACATGTGGGAAGTGGTTAACAGGCTTTAAAACACATATCGCCAAAATGCATCTACATGTGGGAAGGGGTTAAAAGGCTTTAAAACACCTATCGCCAAAATGCATCTACATGTGGGAAGGGGTTAACAGGCTTTAAAACACCTATCGCAAAACTGCATATACATGAGGGAAGAGGTTAAAAGGCTTTAAAACACCTATCGCCAAACTGCATCTACATGTGGGAAGGGGTTAAAAGGCTTTAAAACACCTATCGCCAAACGACATCTACATGTGGGAAGGGGTTAAAAGGCTTTAAAACACCTATCGCCAAACGACATCTACATGTGGGAAGGGGTTAAAAGGCTTTAAAACACCTATCGCCAAACGACATCTACATGTGGGAAGGGGTTAAAAGGCTTTAAAACACCTATCGCCAAACGACATCTACATGTGGGAAGGAGTTAAAAGGCTTTAAAACACGTATCGCAAAAATGCATCTACATGTGGGAAGGGGTTAAAAGGCTTTAAAACACCTATCGCCAAAATACATCTACATGTGGGAAGGGGTTAAAAGGCTTTTAAACACCTATCGCCAAACTGCATCTACATGCGTGAAGGGGTTAAATGGCTTTAAAACACCTATCGCCAAAATGCATCTACATGTGGGAAGGGGTTAACAGGCTTTAAAACACCTATCGCCAAAATGCATCTACATGTGGGAAGGAGTTAAAAGGCTTTAAAACACCTATCGCCAAACTGCATCTACATGTGGGAAGGGGTTAAAAGGCTTTAAAACACCTATCGCCAAAATGCATCTACATGTGGGAAGTGGTTAAAAGGCTTTAAAAAACCTATCGCCAAAATTCACGTACATGTGGGGAGGGGTTAACAGGCTTTAAAACACCTATCGCAAAACTGCATCTACATGTCGGAAGGGGTTAACAGGCTTTAAAACACCTATCGCCAAACTGCATCTACGTGTGGGAAGTGGTTAAAAGGCTTTAAAACACCTATCGTCAAACTGCATCTACATGTGGGAAGTGGTTAAAAGGCTTTAAAACACCTATCGCCAAACGGCATATACATGCGGGAAGGGGTTAATAGGCTTTAAAAGACCTATCGCCAAACTGCATCTTCATGTGGGAAGTGGTTAAAAGGTTTTAAAACACCTATCGCCAAAATACATCTACATGTGGGAAGGGGTTAACAGGCTTTAAAACACCTATCGCCAAACTGCATCTACATGTGGGAAGGGGTTAAAAGGCTTTAAAACACCTAACGCCAAACGATAATTTAGGTCACTTACATGGAAACTATCAAACCTATTGTATGATAAAGATTCTGAGTGGGCCTGTGTTTAGGGGTAAATAATATCATTTTTGATGTATTTTGGTCGATTTTGAGAATTGGACATAGTTGGTTAAATGTTGCGTTTTGGTATCTTACATGGAAAATGTCAAACCTATTACTTTAACATATTGAAATACCCTTCTTCACATTGAATGATAAAGATGTGTGTGTGTGTGTGTGGGGGGGGGGGGGGGGGGGGGGGGGGGGGGGGGGGGGGGGGGGGGGAATCAGGGAGTTGGGTCGGCAACGGTCCCTACGCCCCCGGTAAATACGTCACTGCATTTAACACGCGACTTCTTTGTCCTTTACCGTAAAATTCATTGAACTGATCCAGTGCATGAAAGAAGAAGACTGCAGCAGACGACGTTTTAAAACATTGTGATCAAAGGAGAAATTAGTCTTATTTGCCGCAATGTTTTCAAATCTGTTTGATTATTATAATATAATTTAAAGAAATTTAATATATTCGCCTTTTTGTTTCGAAAGTCGTCTATTGCAGAGTTGTTGTATACTGGAAAGTTAATTAATAAACAGCACTTAAATGATTGAAGTTGATGCTATAGTAAACAATTGCGATGCATATAATAAAAATCAGGAGCCAAATTAACATTTATAATCATAAATTACATTTCTATTGACTACGAAGCTGTGAATGTTCTTCAATTATAAAAAGTCTCCAAAACCAAGCTATGTTTACCACATCTCCAGCTTATTGGACATCATCAAATGACCTTGCAGGACAAGTTCCATAACTCTATATTAGATTTTGACACAATTATGCCCCTTTTCGGACTTAGAAATTTTGGTTAAAATGTTGCATGCAACTACATTAAGAGTCCATATCTCTGTATTTACTCGATGCATTACGTTGACACTTTATACAACGCTTCCCAACTATCACACCTATATATATTATCAATTTAGATAACTCCATCCTGCATTTACTGTAAGTTATAGAAATTCTGGTTAAAGTTTTCCGTGCAACGATATTAAGGGTCCATATCCTAATAATTAATTGATGCATCGCATTGAAACTTTATACAACCCTTCCAAACCATCCCACCTATATACACAATTCAGTTTGATAACTCTTTCCAGCATATAATGCGAATTGTAGCCCTTTTTGTAGCGATTGGTTTGACAATCCACAATGCTAACAGAAACAACAACAACGAAAAATTAGTCAGTTTGAACAGCCTGTTGACTTTTTATTCCTTACTGCAAACCAATTAACCTACATCCGTTTAACCGCCAAATACATAGTTTCATCAGTGATGCAGAGACACGATTAATAATAATCATGTCAGTGCTACTTTAGTACCGGATTGATACTAAGATTTGAGATTTATTGAGATAATATCTACATAGAGTTAAATTATATAAATATTATCTTTCTTCATGTTTGGGCAGATAATAATTATCATTGTGCGTTATATCTGCCTAGCAAAGAACTCTCATGATACTCAAAAAAACACAAGGACGCAGTAGAAGGCTTCTGGAAATTCCAAAAGGTTCTATAAATAGCTCGCGAGACTGGTAATCGATTGTTCTTAAATCTCAACATTATAAACGCTTTATTTTGTAGTTGTTGCAATATACGAAAGCCTCTAGATGATAAGACTGGTTTACAAAGGTTTAAATGATACGATGTCAGTGTGTTCACAAGTTATAGCATCCCTCTCTGTACGTTCTAGGGTTAATTAGCAATCAATGCTGAAAGTGTAGCCCGATTTAGTTATAGATCGAGCATTATCATATATGCCTATATATGTATCAAATGAACAGTTTGGCAAATAGAGAAATTGTGCTTTATGAGCATTTTTAGATCACCTAGAGCCAAAGGCTCCAGGTGAGTTATTCTTTTCACTTTTTGTCCGTCGTCCGTCGTCCGTCCGTCGTCGTCCGTCGTTAACCTTTGGCTTTAAACATCATCTTCTCCTGAAACACAGCACTAATTTCATCCAAATTTCACAGTAATGGTCCTTTGGTGGCCCTCTTTCAAATTTATTCAAAGATTAAAATTCCATTGAGAACTTTGGTTGCTGCGGCATCAGGAAGGGGGCAAAATGTCCAAACTTTAAAAATCTTCTCCTCTGAATCTGCATGTCAGATTCTAATATAGTTTGGGAGAAATGTTCCAAATCTACAAAGATTGTTCAAGGCATACTATACTGTTTGGTTGAAAAACATGGCAGTCATGAGGCATCATAAAAGGAGCAAAACCGTCTGTCGTTAACTTTTAGCTTTAAACATCATCATCTCCTAAACCACAGGACCAATTTCATCCAAACTTCACAGGAATGTTCCTTTGGTGGCCCTCTTTCAAAATTGTTATAAGATTTAAATTCCATTAAGATCTTTGGTTGCTGCGGCATCAGAAAGGGGGCAAAATGTCTAAACTTTAAAAATCTTCTTCTCTGAATATGCATGTCAGATTAAAATATAGTTTAGTAGAAATGTTCCTTGGGTGACCTTCTACAAACAGTGTTCAATGCATATTGTTTGGTTGAAAAACATGGCAGTCAGGAGGCATCAGAAAAAGGGCAAAATGACGAAATTTGGAAATTCGATTTTTGTTAAGTCTTTGTCTGATTTTAAGAAAATTGAATAGGAATCTTACTTCAGTGATCCTCTACTTAATGTGTTCAAGCCGTATTGATTGGTTACAAAATCATAGCAATCTCGCATCATCACAAAAGGGGTAAATTGAACTTTTACCTACAAATGACAACGCCTACCATTCCACTCGACCAATTTCAACGTTACTTCACAGGAATGTTCCTTTGATGGTCCTCTTTCAAAATTGTTCAAAGACTTACATTCTGTGTAGAACTTTTGTTGCTGAGGCATCAGAAATTGAGAAAAATACCCAAACTTTAAAAACCTCTATCTCCATAATCCATTTGTCGGATTCCAAGATAATTTGGCAGGAATGTTCTTTGAGTGACTCTCTATAAAAACTGTTCAAGCCATATTGATTTCGTTGACAAACAGGGCAGCAAAGCCGCAGCAGGAAAGGTGCAAAATGACAAAACATTATAATTCCATTCTTATTAAAGTTTTTCTTAGATTTCAAGATATGGCTTTTACTGATAAACTATTTCTTTAACTGAGTGTCCACTCCTTGCAGTTTCATTTGAACTCCTGATTAGATGTTCACAGATATTTGCAGTTAAATATTTGCTTCTAATTTACTATCATTCAGGTGATCGATCTAGGGCCATCTTGGCCCTCTTATTTGTATTTGTTTTTGCTCTCAAATTTTTCAAAGTAGAACTTTTCTAGGGAGAAAACCCTCAATGTGAAGAAACTAGATTCAACAGACCTGTTCAATATCGGACATGATTGAAACAAACACAAACTACTGGATACTGTTTTCTCTCCTTTCTATGATGATTTAGTCATTTATAAAGTGTACAAACTATTTTATCTTAATATGGCCTAGCGACTTGGTGATGAACACATAATGACCAATTTTAGAACTTAAAAATCACCAAGATAACATTCTGGCAAACTAACATTATTCTACTGTCAAAAGATGCAGCTTTTCTCAAATGTACCCGCACCAGAGTGAACTATTATTGAAAATCGTAAGGCCTAACCCGAGTTACTGCTTGTTACTTTGCAGGATTGTATATACGATCGCCATTTCAGTGCTACTGGCGCTTTAAATTTACTTAGAAATTATGGTTAAAGTTTTGGGTGCAACAACCTTAAAGAGTCCATATCCTAGTAACTACTTGATGCATTGCATTGGAAATTTATACAACCCTTCCTTACCATCACACCTATATAAACAACCAAGTTTAATAACTCTTTCCAGCATATACTGCAAATTCTGGCCTTTTTTTACTTAGAAATTCTTGTTAAAGTTTTGCATGCAAGGTAATTGCATGGATATATCGCAGTAACCACTAATGATATGAAACTTCATTCATGTCTTCAGGGGTGTCAGACAGTCAAGTTAGATAACTCTTGTATGAATTTAATACAAATTATGGATCTTGTTTGACTTTTAAAATTTGGTTAAAGTTTTGCATGCATGGCACGATCATGCACACATCTCAGTAACCACTCAGCGATTGATTTAAAGCTTCACTATAGTCTTTAAAGGTATCAAACAATCAGATTAGGTAACTCCTGACTGAATTAATTATAAACTATGGCCCTTTGTGAAGTTATAATTTTGGGTTGAAGTTTTGCATGCTAGGAATTTTCTCACAAAAAGCAGATGCTTTTCAAACAAGACTAATCCAACTTGATTTATAGTTCTATACTATCAAGCCATTATCTCAGTAACAACTGTTGTCTATAGTATCAAATGGCCAAATAATCGAGCATGCTGTCTTGCGGACAGCTTTTGTTAACTTGATCATGTTGAAACTTTATCAAGATGTTTGTCTTAGTGATATGTAGGCCAAGTTCGAATATTGGTCATGTCAGTTCAAAAATAAGGTCACTATGCCAAATTGAAGGAAACTTTGTTAACACTGCATTTTTTTATTCAGCAACTTTAAATTTGGTCAGAATGTTGATCTTAATGATATGAAGTCAGAGCTTGAATATGGGTTATGCCTTGTCAAAAATTAAGTCACTAGGCCAAATTGATGGAAATCTTGTAAACAATCTGGAGCCCGCAATTAGAAATTACGTCAATAAAGGAAAATATTGGTCACATTCCGGAGGCCGCATCTTTAACTGAGTAAGTTGAAACTTTGTCAGAATGTGTGTCCTGATGGTATCTAGTCCATGTTGGAATATGGGTCATATCAGGTAAAAAATCTTTGTCAGAATAATTGTCTCGGTGCGTTTTGCATTAGAAATCGTATTGCATAATTCAGATGAGCGAACTAGGTACATCTACAGAGGAATAAATAAATTGACAAGTAATTGTACTCCAGTACTCCACATTCAGTGTTCAATCATCTTTTGACTGGTTGGTTTTATGGTTGTACATGTATTTAACTGCCACCGCTTAACAGATGAATTTCTTGAAATCTTGCACGAAAATAATTGAAGGCTTCACGTTATTCATAAAGTATCGTGGCAACTACATTTATCATGAACTACACATAAAGAACGTAACACGAAAAGTTTACTGTTAGTACTTGTTCTATTCTGCCACCATGACTGGATAACTTCCATTGGATGATATTTGTTTTGATTTCATGAAAATACTAAACGTATTGTGAAAACCCTTTAAGACTAAATGATATCACGATAAGGGTAAACTGTCCTTACAGTTGTTGCATAACAATATACATTATACTGCCGTTTGACAACAGTTAGTGCGACAGGCCTCATTCGTCCTTTACAAATGATATATCAGTCTATCAGGAAAAGCAGCCATATTATTTACACAATTTTGGCGTTGATTTACCTTCGAAAATAACTTATGTTATAAAGGTATAGATACCTGATTATATAGATGGTCGATCTGATTAAAACGTTATTCTATTTCTCCACACTGCATGGAGTTCATTATATATGAAGGAAATAAAGATTTAAATATATATATAACAAAGGATACCTCAATAACCGCACACAAGGAAGAAAATAAACGATGAAAGAATATCTACCAAATATAGCCAATACAAGTACCGTCCTCGCGGTTTTGAGTTTAGAGTGTCCTGTCCGTCTGATAAAAAGAAAATCACAAGTGATCCACCATCGGGTGTAACCCTTTCCCACACACAGTAAATCTGCCAGCAGACGACTTTGAAAGCAAATATGCAAAACTACGGTAACTCTTCATAGATGAAAGAAAATGATTGAAATGATTTTTTTTAAAAAAACATTGAAGCAAAGGGAGTAATTGTTCATTATGAGCAATTAATCCCTTTGCCACAGTGTCTTCAAACGTCGTCTGCTGCAGAGTTGTCAGAAAGAGTATGTATGTAGGAAAGGGTTTAACATGGATGTGCTACCCGGATATTACTTATAAAACTTCACGATCAAACTGAAATTCTGGTGAAAACGTCATAAAACACCATTTCAACAAACAAACCAAATGACAAAGCATCGGAACAACAGGAACACACTGACAATACAGAAACGTAATTCCGTTTTAACGAAAAACAATTACAATAAGAAGGGTAGATATTATATCACAGACGTTTTATATACGTTGTCTTGACCCTTTACAACGTAAACAGAGTGAAAGAAAATACAAAAAAATACAAAAAAAATTAATGTCAGTATATAAGATGCACCGTATCTGATCTTAACTAAATGCATTTGTTGATAATAGCTTCCCACCAAAGAACGCTTGACCGAAACGAAGAGAAAAGCGTTCATAGAGAAGGGGGCGCAAAACACGTGCAGAAATATACCCACATCAACATATCCCAACAATTAATACATGCAATATTACAACAGCACACAAACAAATAAAACAAACACGACATAAAATAATACTGACAGTATTTATTTAACCCGGTACAACGTACTTGTAACTATTCCATACGTTATGTAGAAATAGTACCACATGTTTGTAAAACATATCATAATTGTTAAGCAGTACGCTGTTCAAGTTCGGATTCAAACCGAGTAGAGCTTCAACATACTCCTTACCATCCAAAGAGTCTAGCATATTGAAAGTACTACTACCAAATTTGACATGAGTTATTTGTTGAAAGGAGTTCGAGAGGGATCTTACATGAAAACAGTTAATCAGAATATGCTCAGTCAAACTTGTTTTAATATCACTATTACCACACCGTAAGCAATGGGAGTAATCAGTGCATGCCGTGTATGCAAATAATTGGGCGATAGAACATCAAGCACGTAGCATACTCGTATTACGTTTAGCGTAGTCCCACACTGGATTAGCAGAGAACTGATACTGTAGTTTTCTGTATAAGACAAACTGCCTCGAAGACGTTCGAACATTCCATTCTTCTATATAGTAGTTACGAACCTTTGTATTAATACAATGTTTCCAAACATATCTACTAGGAAAATCACCATATGATAAATAGTCTTCCAAGCTATTGTAAATATGATATTTATGTAGCAGAGAAACAACATCTGAAATAAACCAGAAATCGGAAGACATTCTTAAACAAACTAAGACGTAATAAAAACGAACGTCCCTTTCTAATCGACACAGCTGACCGAAGAAGATTTTCTCTTCTCTATTTTGGCAGCTAGAGGCAGAGCACAAAGTAAACCAAGTACAATATCTGTTCTTGATCTACTTCTTAGACCTTGGATTTGTTTTAAGCATAGTCTATGAGATCTCTCTAAAGTCAACATGTCTCGATCAGGAAGCGGCTGTAAAAATTCACAACCAAACAGCGCTTTAGGAATAACAATAGATGTCCCCCTTAATTTCCTATCAACATGTTTAGTAAGTAAAGAGTAGTCAGCGTATTTATTGCATTCTATTCCCAAATGATTGTATTCCTCTTTTTCATAAATATTTTCATTACCCATGACAAAGGAACGAGTACTGCGTTTGTAAGCACGCTTGGACTCATTAAAAGTGACAACTGCACACTTGTTGGAGTTATATTGGAATCTCCATAAGCACGAGTATTTGTAACATATATCAATCATAGTTTTTAAAGAAGTAATGGATAAAGAGAGAAGGGTCATGTCGTCTGCAAAAGAAGGGGCACACAAACGGAGCCCTTCGATTTGAAATCCTAACTGACTGTAGACTAATTGCTCAAGCAATGTATTAGGTTACCAGGTACTTAACCCTTTCCCAACTATAGACGCATCTGGTCGGTGAAGTCTTATTAGCTAACCTTTTTACCCAATGATAAAGTCAAGCCCACAGTGTCATTAAGTATACATTCTGTCTTGACATAACCCTTTCCCAACTATAGACGCATCTGATCGGTGAAGTATTATTAGCAAACCTTTTTACCCAATGATAAAGACAAGCCCACAGTTACATAATGTATATATCCTTTCTTGACTTAACCCTTTCCCGACTATGGACGCATCTGATCGGTGAAGTATTATTAGGTTACATAATAAGACTTCACCGATCAGATGCGTCTATAGTTGGGAAAGGGTTAAGTTACCTAAAGACAGAATGTATACTTAATGACACTGACTTTATCATAAATTGAATAAACGTAATTTTGTTCGGTATAATAAAATAAATATTGCATGGCTTCCAGTGTGACAGTATATAAATATTGCATGGCTTCCAGTGTGACAGTACATATTGTCAACATGAGGAAAATACTGTTACCCGAGGCGAAGCCATGCAATATTTATTTTATTATACCGAACAAAATTACACATTTATTCAATTTATTCTGTACCTTTGTAGGGGAGGTGAACATGGGTAGATCTACTACAATGTAACACCACATATGAATATACCGGTTAACAGTATACTGTTACATTGCACGCGCGTCTAAAAAGTGGCGTTATTGTTTAAAATGACGTCATGCACGTGCATAACCAACATTTTAACGAGCGTGCCATGTAACAGTATACTGTTAACCGGTCAAAAACGTACTGTTAGCATGAGACAGTAAGAAATTGCCCATGATGAATATATGAGAATTTAACATTACAAAGTCACGTGAGGTATAATAATACATATTGTCAACATTCGGGTAAATACTGTTAACCTTGGCTTCGTCTCGGGTAACAGTATTTTCCTCATGTTGACAATATGGTACTGTCACACTGGAAGTCATGCAATATTTATATAATGCTAACCCCGCATCCCTGAGCTCAAAGGATGGCAGCCATTAATATCAGTTTTCAAGTCTGTGCTATGACCCGAGGCGGACGCTCTACAACTACACCACTGAGGCGGTGTCCTGTTCAAGGTACAAGCTAACATTTCTGAACAGTATAAGTTTGGTTCGTCCTGTCCATCTATTGAGACACATAAGAGGTTACACAATTTAATTGAATATTTTAACAAGCTGATGTTAGTAATATGCGAGCAGTGTAGATCTTAATCAAACTGTGTGAATACACAGGCTGGTCGAAATCTACACTGTTTGCAAAAGCTTACTTCCTATCAACATGTTTAGTAAGTAAAGAGTAATCAGCGTATTTATTGCATTCTATTCCCAAATGATTGTATACCTCTTTTTCATAAATATTTTCATTACCCATGACAAAGGAACGAGTACTGCGTTTGTAAGCACGCTTGGACTCATTAAAAGTGACAACTGCACACTTGTTGGAGTTATATTGGAATCTCCATAAGCACGAGTATTTGTAACATATATCAATCATAGTTTTTAAAGAAGTAATGGATAAAGAGAGAAGGGTCATGTCGTCTGCAAAAGAAGGGGCACACAAACGGAGCCCTTCGATTTGAAATCCTAACTGACTGTAGACTAATTGCTCAAGCAATGTATTAGGTTACCAGGTACTTAACCCTTTCCAAACTATAGACGCATCTGGTCGGTGATGTCTTATTAGCTAACCTTTTTACCCAATGATGGGCCTAAAGCTTACTTGCACAGTTTCCGATGGACGGGCCCGTATCATGTTTTAGTATTAAGTTTAGACTCTCCTTTTCTTTTTCGATTGTCTAAAAAGTTTTGATTGTGAGCGATTTAAATGAAAACTCTAGGACGTCAGGTGGTAGTAAATTGACAAAATAAGTTTAAGTTTATTTTAATAATTTTCCATTGGGCCTAACCAGCCAATTTTGACACTACATTACAGAAATAACACACTTTAGAAAACAAAATATAATGAATAACATGACGACCAACATGTACTTGAAACAATAGCATGAAATAGACAATTCATAGATAATCATTTTTCATCTGTTTATGAACAATTAATCTCCCCCGGCATAGAACAAATATAATGTAAATAATAAAGTATGATCATTAGCACATTATAATAATACACATGTATACACATAGTTATAAATACACACACGCATTGATAAATACATACATATAATGTAAATAATGAAGTATGATCATTAGCACACTTATACTAATACACATGTATACACATAGTTATAAATACACACACGCATTGATAAATACATACATATAATGTAAATAATGAAGTATGATCATTAGCAAAATGATAATAATACACATGTATACACATAGTTATAAATACACACACGCATTGATAAATACATACATATAATGTAAATAATGAAGTATGATCATTAACAAAATGATAATAATACACATGTATACACATAGTTATAAATACACACACGCATTGATAAATATATACATATAATGTAAATAATGACGTTTGATCATAAGCAAAATGATAATAATACACATGTATACACAAAGTTATAAATACACACACGCATTGATAAATACATACATATAATGTAAATAATGAATTATGATCATTAGCAAAATGATAATAATACACATGTATACACATAGTTATAAATACACACGCGCATCGATATTTACATACATATAATGTAAATAATTAAGTATGATCATTAGCACGATGATAATAATACACATGTATTCACATAGTTATAAATACACACACGCATCGATAAATACATACATATAATGTAAATAATGAAATATGTTCATTAGCAAAATGATAATAATACACATGTATACACATAGTTATAAATACACACACGCATTGATAAATACATACATATAATGTAAATAATAAAGTATGATCATTAGCAAAATGATAATAATACACATGTATACACATAGTTATAAATACACACACGCATTGATAAATACATACATATAATGTAAATAATGAAGTATGATCATTAACAAAATGATAATAATACACATGTATACACATAGTTATAAATACACACACGCATTGATAAATATATACATATAATGTAAATAATGACGTTTGATCATAAGCAAAATGATAATAATACACATGTATACACAAAGTTATAAATACACACACGCATTGATAAATACATACATATAATGTAAATAATGAATTATGATCATTAGCAAAATGATAATAATACACATGTATACACATAGTTATAAATACACACGCGCATCGATATTTACATACATATAATGTAAATAATTAAGTATGATCATTAGCACGATGATAATAATACACATGTATTCACATAGTTATAAATACACACACGCATCGATAAATACATACATATAATGTAAATAATGAAATATGTTCATTAGCAAAATGATAATAATACACATGTATACACATAGTTATAAATACACACACGCATTGATAAATACATACATATAATGTAAATAATTAATTATGATCATTAGCAAAATGATAATAATACACATGTATACACATAGTTATAAATACACACACGCATTGATAAATACATACATATAATGTAAATAATGAATTATGATCATTAGCAAAATGATAATAATACACATGTATTCACATAGTTATAAATACACACACGCATCGATAAATACATACATATAATGTAAATAATGAAATATGATCATTAGCAAAATGATAATAATACACACGTATACACATAGTTATATTATTATGTATCTATCGATTTAATCTTTAACCCTTTTCCACATACGCCAATTCTGCAGCAGACGACTTTCAAAACATATTGATGAGATTTTGATAATTAAGTAGAGTTGAAAACATTGTGACAAAAGGGGAAATTGCTCATCGTGAGCAATTTCTCCTTTTGCCACAATCTTTTCAAAAGTCGTTTGCTGCAAATGCGTCGGAATGCAAGTAAGATAGATAAGATAAGATAAGATATTGTTTAATTTGTAACATAAGGCCACCGGCCCAAAATACAAATTCATGTTAATTCAAAAAATGAGTGATATTCACATGCATACATATATAATTTACAACATGGAAATAATTGAAAAGCAAACAAATACGTTTAGTAAATACCGTAAGTAAGCACATGGAACAGCTAAACATAAAGCAAATGCGTCGGAATGCAAGTGGGAAGGGGTTAACTTCGCTATCACGTATAGCGAAGTACTTTGGTCTGAATTTAATGAGATTGTGAAATGCATGAGACTACTCCATTACGCAGTTTAAAAGATAATTATCTATCTTAGATTTATCTATGTTAGATAATCTATTCATTTTACAAGAGTTATTTATAAACAATAGTACGTACAAAATTTCTTTTTCGCCAGTATATAGTATTGGCATAGCGGAGAATCAAGAATCATATTTATATCGATTTTTTTTTCCATCGAATTTCTATACATCAATATACATGAAATAAATTTAGATCAAGTAGCGAAAGACATAATAATGATACATACAGAACATTTCGTATTTGTACGTGTACGTTGTAAATTCTAGACAACCAAATAAGTTATAATAATAAGAAGGGTTAAACAATAAATATAAGTGTGTAACCCTCATCCAAATGAGTGATTTGACTTTGTATACTCTTTGTCCTTTTAGGCCATGAGTCACAGCACACGACATTTCCTGTAAATTGAATTCTCGTATTTATTTACACCAATGGTAACCACACTGTTCACATAACTATTTAGGCTTACCCCTCTTCCTATGATAGAATCTAGTTAGATTAGTATGCCAGAGGTCAACATTAATAATTGAGCCATTCTACGAGAAACCCAACATTATGGACTCTGCGTAATATATCGACCCAGATTAGCCTGTGTAGTCCGCGCAGGCTAATCCGGAACGACACATTCTGTCTCTGGGATTGAGGTATAAAGTAATGATTCCTGAAACAGAAAATCCACAGGATGCGAAAAGAGTCGGCCCGCATTAGCTTGCGCGGCTTGTTTAGGCTGATCCAGGTAGACACTTTACGCAGAATCAATAATGTTGGTTTTCTAGTGGAACGGCTCATATATAAGAATCTGTTAGTACAAATTGGCATATCTGAACAAACAAGTTTCGAAACAGTCCGGTTCATCTGCTCCGTCTTATCATAATCTTTACACGTTATATAAATGATGTGAATATTAGAGATCTTTACACGTTATGTAAAGTATGTGAATATTCGAGATCTTAA